>JASTWF010000041.1:796164-855921 GCA_030390025.1 Squalus acanthias
CCCCCTCCGCCCCTCTCTCTCCCCCTCCGCCCCTCTCTCTCTCTCTCTCTCTCTGGCACTCTCTCTCTCTCTCTGGCACTCTCTCTCTCTCTCTCTCTCTCTCTGGCACACTCTCTCTCTCGCACTCTCGCTCGCTCTCTCGCTCTCTCTCTCTCTCTCTCTCACACTCTCTCACACTCTCTCTCTCTCTCTCTCTTTTTTCCCCATCTCTTCACCTCTCTTTATCTTTCTTGCTCTGTGTCCCTCATGCTCTCTTTCTTTGTTTCTCTCTCTCATTATTTATCTCTCTCTTCGTCTCTATCCGTCTCTCACTCTCTTGCTATCCACATCGCTCCCTCTCTCATGCTTTTGTTGTAACGCTAATGTTTTCAGCCACACTATTTGCACATTCTTGTGCCTCTTAGTATCACTCTGCGATCTTCCATTAAGCCGACATCAGGTCATTTATCTCCATACCCCTCTCTGATTGGCATATCTGTTCATTGTCTCTCTCTCTCCTTTTTCCCAGCCTTATTAAAATACCTAGAATCATACAGCTCAGAAGGAGGCCATTCGGCCCATCGTGCCTGTGCCGGCTCTTTGAAAGAGCTCTCCGATTAGTCCCACTCCCCCCTGCTCTTTCCCCACAGCCCTGCAAATTTTTCCTTTTCAAGTATTTATCCAATCCCCCTTTTGAAAGTTACTATTGAATCTGCTTCCACCGCCCTTTCAGGCAGCGCGTTCCAGATCACATCTCGCTGCGTAAAAAGAATTCTCCTCATCTCCCCCTCTGGTTCTTTGTCCAATCCCCACCTTTCAGTCCCCAGCTCCCCTGAAAGACACGGACCCCGAGTGCTCGAACTTGTCCTTTCTGCTGAAGGGGAGCAGACTGACCTGTTGTGTATTTCCCACATTTGCAGTGCCAGCGATGGCTCAATATGACGTGTGTGTGGGGTTGGCGGGGGGGGGGGCCTATATCGCCATGCTGAGGTCAGCCCCTCCCCATTGCGACCTTACGGCCTTTGACCCCTTTCCTTGCTGTTTTCAAAGCTCCGCAACGATTGGCTGGATCTGCGGGTCCCGGTTTGGGTGCGAGACATGCAGTTCATCCCCGCTTCGGACAAAATCGTCACCTGCACCAGCCATTCCCAGGTAGGTGCCGCTCGGACCTCCGACAGCCGCTGTATCCCCCAGGTCTTGGGCTCGGTGTTGTGGCTCATGGGGAACCAACCCTAATATGGAAATTCACAGTTGTACCAACATCGTTTAATATTCTGTATTCATTTCCTTAAAATGTGCGCACCCCGTGAAACACCTGTACCCACCAGTACTGTACCCCAGTGTTATACACTGACAGACCTGTACCCACCAGTACTGTACCCCAGTGTTATACACTGACAGACCTGTACCCACCAGTACTGTACCCCAGTGTTATACAGTGACAGACCTGTACCCACCAGTACTGTACCCCAGTGTTATACAGTGACAGACCTGTACCCACCAGTACTGTACCCCAGTGTTATACAGTGACAGACCTGTACCCACCAGTACTGTACCCCAGTGTTATACAGTGACAGACCTGTACCCACCAGTACTGTACCCCAGTGTTATATAGGGACAGACCTGTACCCACCAGTACTGTACCCCAGTGTTATACAGTGACAGACCTGTACCCACCAGTACTGTACCCCAGTGTTATACAGTGACAGACCTGTACCCACCAGTACTGTACCCCAGTGTTATACAGTGACAGACCTGTACCCACCAGTACTGTACCCCAGTGTTATACAGTGACAGACCTGTACCCACCAGTACTGTACCCCAGTGTTAGTGACAGACCTGTACCCACCAGTACTGTACCCCAGTGTTAGTGACAGACCTGTACCCACCAGTACTGTACCCCGGTGTTATACAGTGACAGACCTGCACCCACCAGTACTGTACCCCAGTGTTATACAGGGACAGACCTGTACCCACCAGTACTGTACCCCAGTGTTATACAGTGACAGACCTGTACCCACCAGTACTGTACCCCAGTGTTATACAGTAACAGACCTGTACCCACCAGTACTGTACCGCACCGCAGTGTTATACAGTGACAGACCTGTACCCACCAGTACTGTACCCCAGTGTTATACAGAGACAGACCTGTACCCACCAGTACTGTACCCCAGTGTTATACAGTGACAGACCTGTACCCACCAGTACTGTACCCCAGTGTTATACAGTAACAGACCTGTACCCACCAGTACTGTACCGCACCGCAGTGTTATACAGTGACAGACCTGTACCCACCAGTACTGTACCCCAGTGTTATACAGCGACAGACCTGTACCCACCAGTACTGTACCCCCAGTGTTAAACTGTGACAGACCTGTACCCACCAGTACTGTACCCCAGTGTTATACAGTGACAGACCTGTACCCACCAGTACTGTACCCCAGTGTTATACAGTGACAGACCTGTACCCACCAGTACTGTACCCCAGTGTTATGTAGTGACAGACCTGTACCCACCAGTACTGTACCCCAGTGTTATACAGGGACAGACCTGTACCCACCAGTACTGTACCCCAGTGTTATACAGTGACAGACCTGTACCCACCAGTACTGTACCCCAGTGTTATACAGTGACAGACCTGTACCCACCAGTACTGTACCCCAGTGTTATACAGTGACAGACCTGTACCCACCAGTACTGTACCCCAGTGTTATACAGTGACAGACCTGTACCCACCAGTACTGTAACCCAGTGTTATACAGTGACAGACCTGTACCCACCAGTACTGTACCCCAGTGTTATACAGTGACAGACCTGTACCCACCAGTACTGTACCCCAGTGTTATACAGTGACAGACCTGTACCCACCAATCCTGTACCCCAGTGTTATCGTGACAGACCTGTCCCCACAGTACAGTACCCCAGTGTTCGTGACAGACCTGTACCCACCAGTACTGTACCCCAGTGTTATACAGTGACAGACCTGTACCCACCAGTACTGTACCCCAGTGTTATACAGTGACAGACCTGTACCCACCAGTACTGTACCCCAGTGTTATACAGGGACAGACCTGTACCCACCAGTACTGTACCCCAGTGTTATACAGCGACAGACCTGTACCCACCAGTACTGTACCCCCAGTATTATACAGTGACAGACCTGTACCCACCAGTACTGTACCCCAGTGTTATACAGTGACAGACCTGTACCCACCAGTACTGTACCCCAGTGTTATACAGCGACAGACCTGTACCCACCAGTACTGTACCAGTGTTATACAGTGACAGACCTGTACCCACCAGTACTGTACCCCAGTGTTATACAGTGACAGACCTGTACCCACCAGTACTGTACCCCAGTGTTATACAGCGACAGACCTGTACCCACCAGTACTGTACCAGTGTTATACAGTGACAGACCTGTACCCACCAGTACTGTACCCCAGTGTTATACAGTGACAGACCTGTACCCACCAGTACTGTACCCCACTGTTATACAGTGACAGACCTGTACCCACCAGTACTGTACCCCAGTGTTTTCCAGTGATAGACCTGTACCCCAGTGTTATACAGTGACAGACCTGTACCCACCAGTACTGTACCCCAGTGTTATACAGTGACAGACCTGTACCCACCAGTATTGTACCCCAGTGTTATCGTGACAGACCTGTACCCACCAGTACTGTACCCGTGTTATACAGTGACAGCCCTGTACCCACCAGTACTGTACCCCCGTGTTATACAGTGACAGACCTGTACCCACCAGTACTGTACCCCAGTGTTATACAGTGACAGACCTGTACCCACCAGTACTGTACCCCAGTGTTATACAGTGACAGACCTGTACCCACCAGTACTGTACCCCAGTGTTATACAGTGACAGACCTGTACCCACCAGTACTGTACCCCAGTGTTATACAGTGACAGACCTGTACCCACCAGTACTGTACCCCAGTGTTATACAGTGACAGACCTGTACCCACCAGTACTGTACCCCAGTGTTATACAGTGACAGACCTGTACCCACCAGTACTGTACCCCAGTGTTATACAGTGACAGACCTGTACCCACCAGTACTGTACCCCAGTGTTATACAGTGACAGACCTGTACCCACCAGTACTGTACCCCAGTGTTATACAGTGACAGACCTGTACCCACCAGTACTGTACCCCAGTGTTATACAGTGACAGACCTGTACCCACCAGTACTGTACCCCAGTGTTATACAGTGACAGACCTGTACCCACCAGTACTGTACCCCAGTGTTATACAGTGACAGACCTGTACCCACCAGTACTGTACCCCAGTGTTATACAATGACAGACCTGTACCCACCAGTACTGTACCCCAGTGTGTATGTAAGCTCAAACAATGTTCCTCTGCCCACAGGTGCGTGTCTACGACCCCAGCACTCCGCAGCGCCGGCCTGTCCTGGAGATGACCTACGACGAGTACCCGTTAACTGCCCTCTCCCTGACTGCTGATGCTAAGTGAGTTAACACTTCACTCTGTATCTTCCCAATTAAATATTGGGAAGACCGAAGTCATTGTCTTTGGTCCCGCCACAAACTCCGTTCCCAGCCACTGACTCCATCCCTTTCCCCAACATCTGTCTGAGGCTGAACCACACTGTTCGCAACCTTGGTGTCATATTTGACCCTGAAAGGAGCTTCCGACCCCATATCCGCGGCATCACTAAGACCGCCTATTTCCACCTCCGTAACATCGCCCATCTCCGCCCCTGCCTCAGCTCATCCGCTGCTGAAACCCTCATCCATGCCTTTGTTGCCTCTGGACTTGACTATTCCAACGCTCTCCTGGCCGGCCTCCCACATTCCACCCTACGTAAACTTGAGCTCATCCCAAACTCGGCTGCCCCCGTGTCCTAACTCGCACCGAGTCCCGTTCACCCATCACCCCCCGTGCTCGCTGACCTACATTGGCTCCCGGTCCGGCAACGCCTCAATTTCAAAATTCTCATCCTTGTTTTCAAATCCCTCCGTGGCCCTCGCCCCCCTCCCTATCTCTGTAATCTCCTCCAGCCCCACAACCCCCCGAGATCTCTGCGCTCCTCTAATTCTGCCCTCTTGAACATCTCTGATTATAATTGCTCAACCTTTGGTGGCCGTGCCTTCTGTTGCCCGGGGCCCTCAACTCTGGAATTCCCTCCCTAAACCTCTCCCCCTCTCTTTCCTCCTTTAAGACGCTCTTAAAACCGACCTCTTTGACCAAGCTTTTGGTCGCCTGTCCCTAATATCTCCCTATGTGGCTCGGTGTCAAATTTGTTGTCTTAAAATACTCCTGTGCAGCGCCTTGGGACGTTTTACTACGTTAAAGGCGCTATATAAATACAAGTTGTTGTATCTAACCCCGTGCTGTACCTGCCCTGGGAGTGTTTGATGGGACAGTGTAGAGGGAGCTTTACTCTGTATCTAACCCCGTGCTGTACCTGCCCTGGGAGTGTTTGATGGGGACAGTGTGGAGGGAGCTTTACTCTGTATCTAACCCGTGCTGTACCTGCCCTGGGAGTGTTTGATGTGACAGTGTAGAGGGAGCTTTACTCTGTATCTAACCCGTGCTGTACCTGCCCTGGGAGTGTTTGACGCTGACACTGGTTAGTGCCTCAATTGGAACGTGTTTGATCCCTAGTGACAGCGTCCCATAAACCTGTTGAGCACAAGACTGACCGGCAGTGATGAAGGAAACAGAGGGACTTGCATTTACTTCGCCTCTTCTACGACCTCAGGACATCCTTTACATTTACAGCAAATGACACAAGTGTAGTCCCTGTTGTAATGTCAGAAATATGGCAGCCATTTCGCGCAAAGTATGAGCCCAGAAACAGTGTGATCTTTAGGGATGTGGTCGTGCAGCACACTGTGTTACTGGATGACTGATCCAGCGAGCGAGATATCCAAATCCCACTCTGTGTTACTGGATGACTGATCCAGCGAGCGAGATATCCAAATCCCACTCTGTGTTACTGGATGACTGATCCAGCGAGCGAGATATCCAAATCCCACTCTGTGTTACTGGATGACTGATCCAGCGAGCGAGATATCCAAATCCCACTCTGGCAGTCTGACAATCCCAATTCGGTTTTCAAAAAATCCAAAAGCTTGCCAAGCTGTCAGTCGAGCCCAACTGAATCACCAAAGTCCCCATTGAAAAAAGGTCTCGCATTTCTATCACGTCCTTCACAGCCTCAGATCGTCCCAAAGCGCTTTACAGCCAATTAAGTACTTTTTTGAACTGTTGTAATGTAGGAAACGTGGCAGCCAATTTGCGCACAGCAAGCTCCCACAAACAGCAATGTGATAATGACCGGATCATCTGTTTTAGTGATGTTGGTTGAGGGATAAATATTGGCCCCAGGACACCGGGGAGAACTCCCCCCACCCTGCTCCTCTTCTAATAGTGGCCGTGGGATCTTTTACATCCACCTGAGGGGGCAGACGGGGCCTCAGTTTAACGTCTCATCCGAAAGACGGCACCTCCGACAGTGCGGCGCTCCCTCAGTACTGCCCCTCCGACAGTGCGGCGTTCCCTCAGTACTGTCCCTCCGACAGTGCGGCGCTCCCTCAGTACTGTCCCTCCGACAGTGCGGCGCTCCCTCAGTACTGCCCCTCCGACAGTGCGGCGCTCCCTCAGTACTGCCCCTCCGACAGTGCGGCGCTCCCTCAGTACTGCCCCTCCGACAGTGCGGGGCTCCCTCAGTACTGCCCCTCCTGCACTGTTGGAGGTTCCGCCTTTCGGGTGGATGTAAAAGATCCCAAGGCCACTATTGGAAGAAGAGCAGGGGGAGTTCTCCCCGGTGTCCTGGGGCCAATATTTATCCCTCAACCAACATCACTAAAAACAGATGATCTTTTTGTGGGAGCTTGCTGTGCACAAATTGGCTGCCCTGTTTCCTACATTACAACAGTGACTACACTTCAAAAAGTGCTTCATTGGCTGTAAAGCGCTTTGGGACGTCCTGAGGTGGTGAAAGTCAAGACGTTCTTTTATGTTATTTGTTGTTAAGTCTGAACTCTCTTTCCCCCCACCCCCCGAGCCGGTCGCTACACGGACCCTGTGTCACTGACTCTTTTGCCTTTGTTCTCCTGTAGTTCGGTTGTCGTGGGTAACACACACGGACAGATGGCCGTTCTGGACCTGCGGAAAGGTGAGGGCCGATTTTCGTTTCCCAGTTTACCTGAACACGCGTTGCTCGATCGGAGTGACCTTTCATTCCCCCCACTCTTGCCCCCCCCCACCCCCAGTGCTCTCTGGTTAACGGTGCTGGGAGGAGGCGGGCTGGGAAATCCCTTCTGACGGGACACAGTAAAGTTCCATCCAGTGGCACCATGAATGGGGAATTGTCGGAACAGGAGGAGGCCGTTCAGCCCCTCGAGCCCGTTCTGCCATTCAATCAGCTCACGGCTGATCTTTCTCTTAACTCCATTTACCCGCCTTGATTCCGTAACCCTTGATACCCTTGCCCAACAAAAATCTAGCAATCTCAGTTTTGACATTTCCAACTGACCCCCAGCCTCTACAGCTTTTTGGGGCAGAGAGTTCCATATTTCCACCACCCTTTGTGTGAAGAAGTGCTTCCTGACATCACCCCTGAACGGCCTGGCTCTAATTTTAAGGTTGTGCCCCCTTGTTCTGGACTCCCCCCCCACCAGAGGAAATAGTTTCTCTCTCGATCGACCCAATCGAATCCTTTAATCATCTTAAACACCTCGATTCAGCGCTTGGACCTTTCAGTTTTTGATATGCATTATGACTGGGACTTGGGGGTACAGGGCACGACAGGAATCCCGCCCCAACCACGGTTTCGCCACACGCGGATTTCAAGTACACGCGGTTTCCTCTCTGCGACAACTTTTGCCAACCGTGGCAGTGAATTTTGCGTCTACGCGGTTTTTAATTTAGGATTAAGGTGAATAACATGATTGTGTTGCTTTTATATTCTTTTTTTATTGTGTTATTTGAACATTTATACTGTATTTGCCAACTGTTTTACTAACCACGGGGGGTTTTCAGGGACGTATCCCCCGTGGTTGGGGAGGGATTACTGTATTTTGAAATTTGCAATTAACGCAGAACTGCACAAATCTTTGAAGCTGGCGGGACCGGTTAAAAAAAAAGCATACGGGATCCTGGGCTTTATAAATAGAGACTACAAAAGCCAGAAAGTTGTGCTAAACCTTTATAAAACACAGGTTCGGCCCCAGCTGGAGTATTGTGTCCAATTCTAGGCACCGCACTTTAGGAAGGATGTCAAGGCCTTGGAGAGGGTGCAGAGGAGATTGACCAGAATGGTACCAGGGATGAGGGACTTCAGTTACGTGGAGAGACTGGAGAAGCTGGGATTGTTCTCCTTAGAGCAGAGAAGGTTAAGGGGAGATTGACCAGAATGGTACCAGGGATGAGGGACTTCAGTTACATGGAGAGACTGGAGAAGCTGGGATTGTTCTCCTTGGAGCAGAGAAGGTTAAGAGGAGATTTGATAGAGGCGTTCAACATCATGAAGGGTTTTGATAGAGTAAATAAAGAGAAACTGTTTCCAGTGGCTGAAGGGTCGGTAACCAGAGGGCACAGATTTAAGGTGATTGGAAAAGAACCAGAGGCGACACGAGGAAAAACTTTTTTACGCAGCGAGTGGTGAGGATTTGGAACGCGCTGCCTGATAGGGCGG
This sequence comes from Squalus acanthias, assembly GCA_030390025.1. Classification (NCBI taxonomy): domain Eukaryota; kingdom Metazoa; phylum Chordata; class Chondrichthyes; order Squaliformes; family Squalidae; genus Squalus; species Squalus acanthias. Next base: position 804,830 of record JASTWF010000041.1, read on the forward strand.
TGGACACAGATTCAATAGGAGCCTTCAAAAGGGAATTGGATAAATACTGGAAGGAGAATACATTGCAGGGATATGGGGAAAGAGCGGGGGGAGTGGGACTAACTGGATCACTCCTCAAAAGAGTCGGCGCAGACTCGATGGGCCGAATGGCCTCCTGTGCTGTGCTATTCTATTCTATGAATGAGATCACCCCTCAATCTTCTATATCAAGCCCAGTCTGTGCAACCTGTCCTCATAACTTAACCCTTTTAGCCCCCGGTATAATTCTGGTGAATCTGCGCTGCACCCTCTCCAAGACCAGTATATCCTTCCTGAGGTGCGGTGGGGATGCACTCCCCTTTCCCTTATGATGGTACACGCCCCCCTCATCATTTCCACAGCGGTGTACCAACAGGTGGGACCATTGAGCAGTGGGTTGGTGGGGAATTTTTGCCACTCTTTCTGTCCTTTATTACTGATCTCAGCCGTGCTACTGTTGGCGTGGAGGGGGGGGGGGGGTGGAGGGAGAGAGATGGCACAACCCCGTAGAGAGGGGAGCATTGTGCCCCAAACTGCGTGCCTACATCCCCAGGGACACTCTGGGTATTCTGTGAGTGTCTCGCCTTTCCACCATCTACAAGGCACCAGTCAGGAGTGTGATGGAATACTCTCCACTTGCCTGGGTGAGTGCAGCTCCAACAACACTCAAGAAGCTCGACACCATCCGGGACAAAGCAGCCCGCTTGATCGGCACCCCATCCACCACCTTAAACATTCACTCCCTCCACCACCGGCGCACCGTGGCTGCAGTGTGTACCATCTACAAGATGCACTGCAGCAACTCGCCAAGGCTTCTTCGGCAGCACCTCCCAAACCCGCGACCTCTTCCACCTAGAAGGACAAGGGCAGCAGGCGCACGGGAACACCACCACCTCCAAGTCACACACACCATCCTGACTTGGAAATATATTGGCTGTTCCTTCATCGTCGCTGGGTCAAAATCCTGGAACTCCCTCCCCAACAGCGCTGTGGGAGCACCATCACCACACAGACTGCAGCGGTTCAAGAAGGCGGCTCACCACCACTTTCTCAAGGGCAATTAGGGATGGGCAATAAACGCTGGCCTTGCCAGCGACGCCCACATCCCATTAATGAATAAAAAAAAGAATCAAAGGGAAGAAGAGAATTTTTTTTTACGCAGCGAGTTGTTGTGATCTGGAACACGCAGATTCAATAGTAACTTTCAAAAGGGGAATTGGATAAATACTCGAAAAGGAGAAATTTGCAGGGCTGTGGGGGACAGAGCAGGGGAGAGTGGGACTAATTGGAGAGCTCTTTCAAAGAGCCGGCACAGGCACGATGGGCCGAATGGCCTTCTGCACTGTAAGATTCCATGAGATCTCCTCTTGACCGTCTCTGTGGCCAGTGGATGGAGGGTGTCTCTCTCTCCCTCTCTCCCTGGACTGAAAGGACGCAAGATCCCTGTGATTGCCCGTGCTGTGGGTTTGTGAGGTGGCGGATGTGAAGGAACGATGGAGGCCGATGGTTGGGAGAGTCGGGGTGTCGTTATTGATTTGGTTGCTGACGTGTGCTGTCGCTGGTTCTCTGCAGGGAGGCTGCTGAAGTGTCTGAAGGGCCAGGCCGGGAGTCTCCGCAGCATCCAGTGCCACCCCACCCTGCCCCTGGTGGCGTCCTGCGGCCTGGACCGCTTCCTCCGGATCCACAACACGGCCGAGAAGAAGCTGCAGCACAAGGTGAGACCCCCTCCCTTAGCCCCCCTGCCACCCACCTTCCTGGCTCGGGGTTCCACAGGGAGAGCGGCCTCTCAGGCGAGATTCGGCCAGGCTGCTCGTCCCCAGTGAGGGTGGGAGGGGGAGGGGAAGGGAGGTTGGGGGTGGGGGGAGGCCGGGTGGAGGGGAGGGAGGTTGGGGTGAGGACGACCGCAGATGGGTGGGAGGGGAGGCCAGGTTGGGCAGTGGGGGGGAGGAATAACGATGTGGGGGGAGGGAGACAGGGCGGGGGGGGCGATGGAAGAAGGGGTGGGGGGGTGGAAGAGGAGAGGAAAGCCAGGAGGGAGCAGCTGACGAACCCCACTGCCGATCGCAGACTCGCTCGAGATGACTCACAGCCGGGATTTCCGCAGTGCAGTGTGTTGGGCTCCTGCCCCTCGTTCACTCTGTGTCTGCTTCCATTTCAAGGTGTACCTGAAGTCCCGTCTGAATTGCCTCCTGTTCACAAGTCGAGAAAACTGGGAGGTGAGTGACTAGCTGTGGGGTGTAACCTCTGTGTGGGGGAGAGGGGGGGGCGTAACCATCAATACACCTCCGAGTCAGAAGGTTGTGGGTTCGAGTCGCACTCCAGAGACTTGAGCCCTTAATCCAGGCCGACACTCCCGGTGCCAGTACTGAGGGAGCGCCGCACTGTCGGAGGGACAGTACTGAGGGAGCGCCGCACTGTCGGAGGGGCAGTAATGAGGGAGCGCCGCACTGTCGGAGGGGCAGTACTGAGGGAGCGGCGCACTGTCGGAGGGGCAGTACTGAGGGAGCGCCGCACTGTCGGAGGGGCGGTACTGAGGGGGGGCCGCACTATTGGAGGGGCAGTACTGAGGGAGCGCTGCACTGTCGGAGGGGCAGTACTGAGGGAGCGCCGCACTGTCGGAGAGGCAGTACTGAGGGAGCGCCGCACTGTCGGAGGGGCGTTACTGAGGGAGCGCCGCACTGTCGGAGAGGCAGTACTGAGGGAGCGCCGCACTATTGGAGGGGCAGTACTGAGGGAGCGCTGCACTGTCGGAGGGGCAGTACTGAGGGAGCGCCGCACTGTCGGAGGGGCAGTAATGAGGGAGCGCCGCACTGTCGGAGGGGCAGTACTGAGGGAGCGCCGCACTGTCGGAGGGGCAGTACTGAGGGAGCGCCGCACTGTCGGAGGGGCGGTACTGAGGGGGGGCCGCACTATTGGAGGGGCAGTACTGAGGGAGCGCCGCACTGTCGGAGGGGCAGTACTGAGGGAGCGCCGCACTGTCGGAGAGGCAGTACTGAGGGAGCGCTGCACTGTCGGAAGGGCAGTACTGAGGGAGCGCCGCACTGTCGGAGAGGCAGTACTGAGGGAGCGCCGCACTGTCGGAGGGGCGTTACTGAGGGAGCGCCGCACTGTCGGAGGGGCAGTACTGAGGGAGCGCCGCACTGTCGGAGGGGCAGTACTGAGGGAGCGCCGCACTGTCGGAGGGGCAGTACTGAGGGAGCGCCGCACTGTCGGAGGGGCAGTACTGAGGGAGCGCCGCACTGTCGGAGGGGCAGTACTGAGGGAGCGCCGCACTGTCGGAGGGGCAGTACTGAGGGAGCGCCGCACTGTCGGAGGGGCAGTACTGAGGGAGCGCCGCACTGTCGGAGGTGCAGTACTGAGGGAGCGCCGCACTGTCGGAGGGGCAGTACTGAGGGAGCGCCGCACTGTCGGAGGTGCTGCCTTTCAGAGGAGACTCGGTTTAACGACTCATCCGAAAGACAGCACCTCCGACAATGCAGCACTCCCTCAGTACTGCCCTGCAGTGTCTTCCTGGATTATGAGGTTCAGATCTCCGGAGTGGGGTGGAACCCACGACCACCTACGCCAGGCGAAAGTGAGACACTCTATCCACTTGAGAGTGAATCCAGCATAAATAAAACAAGAGCCAAATACTGCAGGATGCTGGAAATCTGAAATAAAAACAGAAAATGCTGGAAATACTCAACGGTTCAGGCAGAATCTGTGGAGAGAGAAACAGAGTTAACGTTTCGGGTCGGTGAGGTAGTGACTGACAGTTCAAATAAAGAAGTTTAGGAGGAATTTCTTTGCTCGGAGAGTGGTGAGAATGTGGAACTCACTGCCACAAGGAGTGGTTGAGGCAGATCGCTTTGATGCATTTTAGGGGAGGCTTGATGTGTACACGGGGTCAGAGAGGGACATGTGGGGCAAGGTGGGAGGAGGCTTGTGTGGAGTATAAACACCAGCGTAGACCAGTTGGGCCCAATGGCCTCTTTCTGTGCTGTAAATCACAAAGCAAGGGTCCCATCTCATCCCTGGAATGAACCATTTAGCGTCTATTGCGGGGCCTTGTTCTCACACACCTCACAGCCTTTGCCATTCCCTCCCCCCCCACAACAGAATAAGAACATAAGAATTAGGAGCAGGAGTCGGCCATTCGGCCCCTCGAGCCTGCTCCGCCATTCAATAAAGTCATGGCTGATCTTCGACCTCAACTCCCACTTTCCCGCCCGATCCCCATATCCTTTGATTCCCTTTAGAGTCCAAAAATCTATCGATCTCTGTCTTGAATATGCTCAACGATACCCCCCCCCCAAACCCGGTTCTGGATTCGCTCTTGAGTGGAAAGTGTTCTTATTGCTATTTGTGGGATCTTGCTGTGTGTCGATTGGCTCCTGCATTGGTTTATAAAATATACACTCTGGGATGTCGTGAGGGTGTGAAAGGCAGTTTATATAGAAAGTTGAGGGTTGATTTGATTGAGGTTTTTTTTCGCATTTTGAGAGGAATTGATGGGGTCGATAGAGAGAAACTATTTCCCCTGGTGGGGGGAGTCCAGGACAAGGGGACATAACCTTAAAGTTCGAACCAGGCCATTCAGGAGAGAAATTAGGAAACATTTCTTCACACAAATGGTGGTAGAAGTGTGGAACTCTCCCACAAGAAGCAGTAGATGCTAGCTCGATTAATAATTTTAAATCTGAGATCGAGAGATTTTTGCCAGCGACAGGTATTAAGGGATGTGGAGCCAAGGCGGGTAAATGGAGTTGAGATACAGATCAGCCATAATCTGATTGAATGGCGGAACAGGCTCGAAGGGCCGAACGGCCTCCTCCTGTTCCTATGCAAGTCCGTGCGTTCTTTAGCATTGAATGTTTAACGTGAAACTGTTGTCCTTGTTAAAAGGCGGAGGATGCCGAACTCACAGCCGAGGGGAGCGTGAAAGAGGAGGAAGGAGATGAAATCTGGGACGCCATGGCAACGGTCACCGACAGAACGGATTCAAAGAGGGAGAGAGTCCAACAGGAAACTCCCGACAGCCAGAATGACAACCGGAAGAGGCGGAAGAAAATGAGCAAAGATTCTTAAGTTTAACCAGAAGAAACTCTTGTAGCTCGGTATCGCTCTGTAAATCAATTTATTATCTCACTGGCCCCCCCCCGTGTCTCTGCTTCTATAATCCTTGGGAGCTGCTGGAGTCACCGTCTGCGTCAACCCGCACAGGACACCGATCACCTTTCAGCTCCCGCCGACCGACCCCTCTCGCAGCTTGTCCGAGGCCGGGAATTACTGGATAAAACAAGACCTCCAACTCCAGCTGGGCTCCTCGATTTATTTTATTTTTTTCCTTCCGTATTTTCTCTCCTCCTCCTCCTCCTCCCTGGATTCCTCTGCATTCCTATTTCCTCCCCTTCCCTCTCTCTCTCTCTCAGCCTCTCCACGGATGTGCGCGAGGCTATTCAACTGCAGGGACATCACAGCCAAGCCCCAGTCTCGTCCGTAGGCATTCGAGGGGGAGTTGGCTCCCTGTTCAGCTGTAAACTTTGAATACAGCGCGGGTTCAGAGCTCCCTTGACTGACTATCCGTGTGTGTGTTGGGGTGAGGTGAGGGACCCTTTTGGGCTCGAGGTGGCTCCAAGATGCCTAGCGATGGTGGATTGTATCCCAAGTTATACTGCCGTGGGAGGAAGCACTCCGCTGCACCCTTTGACACTCATCACGTTGGCAAGCTATAGCCCATTGGCGCGCTGGCTTGCGGGGTTAGCTAGAGTGGGAGTTATTTTACACCCCCACCCCCCCCCAGCCCGCAATGGTTCACCTCCCTCTCAGCCTTGGTGGATCTACCCCCCTTCCCGATCCCGTCACTGAGTAAGGCTGGCGTGTGCCCTGGAGCACGGTGGCACAGCAGGTACCCTGCCGTTGCACGTCATGTTGGAGCCGCTTTGACCTCGGGTGGTCCCTGTACTCCCCTGTAAGGCGGTGGGTTGGGGTGGGGGGGGTTTAGAGGCGGGGGCGAGTGGGAGGAGCAGAGGGGGGGTACTCAGAAGGGAGAAAGTTCCCAGTGAGGAATAAATCACCAGAAAGGAGTCACCTGCCCAAGAATTCTCCAACATAAGAAATAGGAGCAGGAGTCGGCCCTTCGAGCCTGCTCCGCCATTCAATGCGATCATGGCTGATCTTCTGCCTCATCGGCCCTATCACCATATCCCTTGATGCCCTTACTAGTCAGAAATCTATCGACTTCTGTTTTGAATATACCCAATGACTGAGCCTCCACAGCCCTCTGGGGTAGAGAATTCCAAAGATTCACCACCCTCTGTGTGAAGAAATTTCTTCTCATCTCGGTCCTGAAAGGCCTACACTTTATCCTGAGGCTGTGGCCCCTGGTTCTAGACTCCCCAGCCAAATGTTGGTTCATGCAGGCTGGTGCCAAACATAGCAAACATCACTGAGTAAAGGAGAACCATCCTTGTGTCCCAGTCTCACTGTATTGGCCTCACTTCACCCAGTAACCATTCGCTCACAATCCCAGCCCCCCTCTCTCTCTCCCCTTTGCCTCCACCTCCCTTTCTCTATTTCTCTTTCTCACTCTCGCTCCCTTCCTTCCCCTTAGGAACAGGAGGAGGCCATTCAGCCCCTCAAAGTCTGTTCCGCCATTCAGTGAGATCACGGCTGATCTGTCTCCTAACTCCATCCACCTGCCATGGCTCCATATCTCTTAATACCCTTGGCTACCAGATTTAAAATTATTAAATGAGCTAGCATCTACCAGCCTTTGCGTGAAGAAGTTTTTTTTTTAAATTCGTTTATGGGATGTGGGCGTCACTGGCCAGGTCCAGCATTGATTGCCCATCCCTAATTGCCCTCGAGAAGGTGGTGGTGAGCCACCTTCCTGAACCTCTGCAGGCCGTGTGGTGAAGGTGCTCCCTCAGTGCTGTTCGGGAGGGAGTTCCAGGATTTTGACCCAGCGACGATGAAGGAACAACCGATCTACTTCCAAGCCAGGATGGAGGGGAACTTGGAGGTGGTGGTGTTCCCATGCATCTACGAACGAACATACGAATTAGGAGCAGGAGTAGGCCACTCGGCCCCTCGAGCCTGCTCCACCATTCAATAAGATCGTGGCTGATCCGATTACTCCACATTCCCGCCTACCCCCGCTAACCTTTCACCCCCTTGCTTGCCAAGAATCTATCTCCCTCCGCCTTAAAAATATTCAAAGACTGCTTCCACCGCCCTCTGAGGAAGAGAGTTCCAAAGACTCACCACCCTCTGAGAAAAAATTTCTCCTCATCTCTGTCTTAAATGGGCGACCCCTTATTTTTAAACAGTGACCCCTAGTTCTAGATTCTCCCACAAGAGGAAACATCCTCTCCACATCCACCCTGTCCAGACCCCTCAGGATCTTGTATCTTTCAATCAAGTCACCTCTTACTCTTCTAAACTCCAGCGGATACAAGCCTAGCCTGTCCAACCTTTCCTCATAAAACAACCTGCCCATTCCAGGTATTAGTCTAGTAAACCTTCTCTGAACTGCTTCCAACGCATTTACATCCTTCCTGAAATAAGGAGACCAATACTGTACACAGTACTTCAGATGTGGTCTCACCAATGCCCTGTATAACTGAAGCATAACCTCCCTACTTTTGTATTCAATTCCCCTCGCAATAAACGATAACATTCTATTAGCTTTCCTAATTACTTGCTGTATCTGCATAGTAACCTTTTGTGATTCATGCACTAGGACACCCAGATCCCTCTGCATCTCAGAGCTCTGCAATCTCTCACCATTTAGATAATGTTTCTTTTTTATTCTTCCTGCCAAAATGGACAATCGCACATTTTCCCACATTCTACTCCATTTGCCAGATCTTTGCCCACTCACTTAACCTATCTATATCCCTTTGTAGCCTCCTTATGTTCTCTTCACAATTTACTTTCCTACCTATCTTTGTGTCATCAGCAAATTTAGCAACCATACCTTCGGTCCCTTCATCCAAGTCATTTATATAAATTGTAAAAAGTTGAGGCCCCAGCACTGATCCCTGTGGCACCCCATTCGTTACATCTTGCCAATCAGAAAATGACCCATTTATGCCTGCTCTCTGTTTCCTGTTAGCTAGCCAATTTTCTATCCATGCCAATATGTTACCCCCTACACCATGAGCTTTTATTTTCCGCAATAACCTTTGATGTGGCACCTTATCAAATGCCTTCTGGAAATTTAAGTACAGTACATCCATCGGTTCCCCTTTATCCACAGCACATGTTACTTCCTCAAAGAACTCCAATAAATTGGTTAAACATGATTTCCCTTTCACAAAACCATGTTGACTCTGCCTGATTACCTTGAACTCTTCTAAGTGCCCTGCTATAACGTCTTTAATAATAGCTTCTAACATCTTCCCTATGACAGATGTTAAGCTAACTGGCCTGTAGTTTCCTGCTTTCCGTCTCCCTTTTTGAATAAAGGAGTTACATTCGCTATTTTCCAATCTAATGGAACCTTCCCCGAATCTAGGGAATTTTGGAAAATTAAAACCAACGCATCAACTATCTCACTAGCCACTTCTTTTAAGACCCTAGGAGGAAGTCCATCAGGACCTGAGGACTTGTCAGCCCGCAGCTCCCAACAATTTGCTCAGTACCACTTCCCTGGTGATTATAATTTTCTTGAGTTCCTCCCTCCCTTCCATTTCCTGCCCTTGTCCTTCTAGGTGTAAGAGGTCGCGGGTTTGGGAGGTGCTGCCGAAGAAGCCTTGGCGAGTTGCTGCAGTGCATCTTGTAGATGGTACACACTGCAGCCACGGTGCGCCGGTGGTGGAGGGAGTGAATGTTTAAGGTGGTGGATGGGGGGGCCGATCAAGCGGGCTGCTTTGTCCTGGATGGTGTCGAGCTTCTTGAGTGTTGTTGGAGCTGCACTCATCCAGGCAAGTGGAGAGTATTCCATCACACTCCTTACTTGTGCCTTGTAGATGGTGGAAAGGCTTTGGGGAGTCAGGAGGTGAGACACTCGCCGCAGAATACCCAGCCTCTGACCTGCTCTTGTAGCCACAGTATTTATGTGGCTGGTCCAGCTAAGTTTCTTCAATGGTGACCACTAACTTGTGTTTCCTAACCTCTGTCCTGAATGGCCTGGCTCCAATTTTAAGGTTGTACCCCCTTGTCCCAGACTCCCACACCAGCAGACAAAGTTTCTCTATCTACCCTATCAATTACTTTCAAAATCCTGGAAATCTCAATCAAATCACCCCTTAACATTCTATATTCTAGGGAATACAAGCCTAGTTTATGTAAGCTCAATTTGTGTTCGGTTAGGACCACTCCGCTCCGAGACCTCATTACAGCCTTTGTCCGAACATGGACAAAAGAGCTGAATTCCAGAGGTGAGATGAGAGAGACTGCCCTCGACATCAAGGCAGCATTTGACCGAGTGTGGCACCAAGGAGCCCTAGTAAAATTGAAGTCAATGGGAATCGGGGAGAACTCACCACTGGCTGGAGTCATACCTAGCACAAAGGAGGGTGGTTGTGGTTGGTGAAGGCCACTCATCTCAGCCCCAGGATATCGCTGCAGGAGTTCCTCAGGGCAGTGTCCTAGGCCCGACCATCTTCAGCTGCTTCATCAATGACCTCCTCTCCATCATAAGGTCAGAAGTGGGGATGTTCGCTGATGATTGCACAGTGTTCAGTTCCATTCACAACTCCTCAGATAATGAAGCAGTCCCTGCCTGCATGCAACAAGACCTGGACAACATCCAGGCTTAGGCTGATAAGTGGCAAGTAACATTCACACCACACAAGTGCCAGGCAATGTCTATCTCCAACAATAGAGAGTTTAACCACCGCCACTTGACATTAAATGGCATTGCCATCGCCGAATCACCCAACATCAACATCTTGAGTCACCATTGACCAGAAACTTAAATGCCATGGCTACAAGAGCAGGTCAGAGGCTGGGTATTCTGCGGCGAATGACTCGCCTACTGACTCCCCAAAGCCTTTCCACCACATACAAGGCACAAGTCAGGAGTGTGATGGAATATTCTCCACTTGTCTGGATGAGTGCAGCTCCAACAACACTCAAGAAGCTCGACACCATCCAGGACAAAGCAGCCCGCTTGATCAGCACCCCATCCACCACCTTAAACATTCACTCCCTCCACCACCGGCACACCGTGGCTGCAGTGTGTACCATCGACAAGATGCACTGCAGCAACTCGCCAAGGCTTCTTCGGCAGCACCTCCCAAACCCGCGACCTCTACCACTTAGAAGGACAAGGGCAGCAGGCGCATGGGAACACCACCACCTCCAAGTTCCCCTCCAAGTCACACACCATCCTGACTTGGAAATATATCGGCCGTTTCTTCAACGTCGCTGGGTCAGAATCCTGGAACTCCCTCCCTAACAGCACTGTGGGAGCACCTTCACCACACGGACTGCAGCGGTTCAAGAAGGCGGCTCACCACCACCTTCTCAAGGGGCAAGTAGGGATGGCCAATAAATACTGGCCTTGCCAGCGACGCCCACATCCCATGAATGAATAAATTAAAAAAATCTCTCCTCATAATCTAATCTTTGGAGCCCTGGTAACATCCTGGTGAATCTGCACTGCACTCCTTCCAAGGCCAATATATCCTTTCTAAGGTGCGGGGCCCAGAACTGTACACAGTACTCCAGATGTGGTCCAACCAGGGCTTTGAACAGCTGTAGCTTATAACCTCACCCTCCACCCCTCCTTCATCCACTGCTTCCTCCCTCCCCCTCTCAGCACCTCCTATTCCACTTCCCTTCATCCACCTCCTCCTTCACTCTTTTCCCCGTCTCCTTTTCTTCCTACACCATCCCTTCCCTCTCTCCCCTTCCCACTTCCCTCCACTCTCTTGCTCCCTGTTCCCTCCTCTCCTGTCTCTCCTCTACCTGTTCCCCTCTGCCCTATCCCTCATTCCCTCAGCCCCTCTTTCTCCTTCCCTCGCCATCTCCTTTCCCCATTCCCTCTTTCCCCTCCCGCTCTCATCCCTTCCCTCTCTCCCCTTCCTACTCTTTCCACTTTGCTCTCTCATTCCCTCTCTCCCCATCCCTCTTTCTCTCCTTCCCTTCTCTCTCTCCTTCCATCTGTCACTTTCCCCTTCTCCCTCTTTCTCCCACTCATTCTCCCTTTCCTGCACTCTCCCCTTCTCTCTCTCCGCCCATTCACTCTCTTCTTTCTCCCCTTCCCTCTTCTTTGTCCCCTTCTCTCTCCCCTTCTTTTCTCTCCCCTTCCCTCTTCTCTCTCCCCCTCCTTCCTTTTCTCTATCCTTTCCCCCCTCTCTCTATCCTGTCTCCCTATTCCTTCTTTCTCTCTATCCGTTCCCTCTCCCTTTTCCTCTTTCTGCTCCCTCCCCCTGTCCTCTCCCCCGCTCCCTTGTTACGTCTCCGGGCGCTGCCCCGTCACAAGAGCCGGGCCGGAGCCGCATTTTCAACGCAAACCAGCGGCTCAGCCACCCGCTCCGGCCGGACCGAGGATGGGCTGCGGAGCGTCAAAAAAAGAGGCGCTGAGCGAGGCTTCAGGTGGGTGCGGCGGCTCGGAACCCCGAGTCCGGGACTCAACCCCCCAGACTGGACAGCGAACCCCACAATCCGCGCACACAAACCCCCAATCTGGCCAGCAAAATCAGCTTCTGCAAACCCCATTTGTATACAGAACCCACCCAAATCTGGGCATTGAGCCCCTGTCTAGACACTGAACCCCCTAATCTTAGCCTTGAGCCGCTGTCTAGACACGTGAATCCCCAAATCTGGCCATTGAGTCCCAGTCTAGACACAACCCCCGAATCTGGGCATTGAGCCTCAATCTAGACACTGAATCCCCAAATCTGGGCATTGAGCCCCTGTCTAGACACTGAACACCCAAATCTGGGCATTGAGCCCCTGTCTAGACACATGAACCCCAAAATCTGAGCATTGAGCCCGTCTAGACACGTGAACCCCAAAATCTGGCCATTGCACCCCTGTCTAGACACGTGAATCCCCAAATCTGGCCATTGAGTCCCAGTCTAGACACAACCCCCAAATCTGGGCATTGAGCCCCTGTCTAGACACTAAACACCCAAATCTGGGCATTGAGCCCCAGTCTAGACACTGAACCCCCAAATCCGGGCAGTGAACCATAAAATCTGGGCACTGAGACCCTGTCTAGACACTGAACCCCTAAATCTGGGCATTGAGACCCTGTCTAGACATTGAACCCCAAATTCTGGGCATTGAGCCCCTATCTAGACACATGAACCCGCACATCCGGGCATTGAGTCTCTGTCTAGACACTGAACCCCCAAATCTGGGCATTGAGCCCCTGTCTACACACTGAACCCTCAAATCTGGGCATTGAGCCTCTGTCTAGACACTGAACCCCCAAATGGGACATTGAGCCCCAGTCTAGACACTGAACCTCCAAATATGGGCGTTGAGCCCCTGTCTAGACACTGAACCCCCAAATCTGTGCATAGAATCATAGAATGGTTACTGCACAGAAGGAGGCCATTCAGCCCATCGAGCCCATGCCGACTCTCTGCAAGTCCCACTCCGCCATCCTTTCCCCGTAGCCCTGCAAAAAAAAAAAATCCTTCAGGTACTTATCCAATTCCCTTTTGAAAGCCACGATTGAGTCTACCTCCACCACCCTTTCAGGCAGTGCATTCCAGATCCGAACCACTCGCTGCATAAAAAAAGTTTTTCCTTATGTCACCTTTGGTTCTTTTGCCAATCACCTTAAATCTGTGTCCTCTGGTTCTCGACCCTTCCGCCAGTGGGAACAGTTTCTCTCTATCTACTCTGTCCAGACCCCTCATGATTTTGAACACCTCTATCAAATCTCCTCTCAACCTTCTCTGCTCCAAGGAGAACAACCCCAGCTTCTCCAGTCTATCCACGTAACTGAAGTCCCTCATCCCTGGAATCATTTTCGTAAATCTTTTCTGCACCCTCTCTAAAGCCTTCACATCCTTCCTAAAGTGCGGTGCCCAGAATTGGACGCAGTACTCCAGTTGAGGCTGAACCAGTGTTTTATGAAGGTTCATCATAACTTCCTTGCTTTTGTACTCAATGTCTCTATTCATGAAGCCCAGGATCCCGTATGCTTTTTTAACTGCTTTCTCAACCTGTCCTGCCACCTTCACCGATTTGTGCACATATACCCCCAGGTCTCTCTGCCCATGCACCCCCTTTAGTTTATATTGCCTCTCCTCGTTCTTCCTATCAAAGTGTATCACTTCGCACTTTTCTGCGTTAAATTTCATGTGCCACATGTCCGCCCATTTCACCAGCCTGTCTATGTCTTCTTGAAGTCCATCACTCTCCTCCTCACTGTTCACTATACTTCCAAGTTTTGTGTCATCTGCAAATTTTGAAATTGTGCCCTGTACACCCACGTCCAAGTCATTAATATATATCAAGAAAAGCAGTGGTCCTAGTACCGACCCCTGGAGAACACTACCGTATACTTTCCTCCAGTCTGAAAAACAACCGTTCACCACCACTATCTGTTTCCTGTCACTTAGCCAATTTCGTATCCATGCTGCCACTGCCCCTGTCTACACACTGAACCCCCAAACTGGGCATTGAGCCCCAGTCTACACACTGAACCCCCAAACTGGGCATTGAGCCCCAGTCAAGACACTGAACCTCCAAACTGGGCATTGAGCCCCAGTCTAGACACTGAACCCCCAAACTGGGCATTGAGCCCCAGTCTAGACACTGAACCCCCAAACTGGGCATTGAGCCCCAGTCTAGACACTGAACCCCCAAACTGGGCATTGCGTCCCAGTCTAGACACTGAACCCCCAAACTGGGCATTGAGCCCCAGTCTAGACACTGAACCCCCAAACTGGGCATTGCGCCCCAGTCTAGACACTGAACCCCCAAACTGGGCATTGGGCCCCAGGCTAGACACTGAACCCCCAAATTGGGCATTGAGCCCCAGCCTAGACACTGAACCCCCAAACTGGGCATTGGGCCCCAGTCTAGACACTGAACCCCCAAACTGGGCATTGAGTCCCAGTCTAGACACTGAACCCTCAAACTGGGCATTGAGTCCCAGTCTAGAAACTGAACCCCCAAACTGGACATTGGGCCCCAGTCTAGACACTGAACCCCCAAATTGGGCATTGAGCCCCAGTCTAGACACTGAACCCTCAAACTGGGCATTGGGCCCCAGTCTAGACACTGAACCCCCAAACTGGGCATTGAGTCCCAGTCTAGACACTGAACCCCCAAACTGGGCATTGAGCCCCAGTCTAGACACTGAACCCCCAAACTGGGCATTGCGCCCCAGTCTAGACACTGAACCCCCAAACTGGGCATTGAGTCCCAGTCTAGACACTGAACCCCCAAACTGGGCATTGAGCCCCAGTCTAGACACTGAACCCCCAAACTGGGCATTGGGCCCCAGTCTAGACACTGAACCCCCAAACTGGGCATTGAGCCCCAGTCTAGACTGAACCCTCAAACTGGGCATTGGGCCCCAGTCTAGACACTGAACCCCCAAACTGGGCATTGAGCCCCAGTCTAGACACTGAACCCCCAAACTGGGCATTGAGCCCCAGTCTAGACACTGAACCCCCAAACTGGGCATTGAGCCCCTGTCTAGACTGAACCCCCAAACTGGGCATTGAGCCCCAGTCTAGACACTGAACCCCCAAACTGGGCATTGAGCCCCTGTCTAGACTGAACCCCCAAACTGGGCATTGAGCCCCAGCCTAGACACTGAACCCCCAAACTGGGCATTGAGCCCCAGTCTAGACACTGAACCCCCAAACTGGGCATTGAGCCCCAGTCTAGACACTGAACCCCCAAACTGGGCATTGAGTCCCAGTCTAGACTGAACCCCCAAACTGGGCATTGAGCCCCAGTCTAGACACTGAACCCCCAAACTGGGCATTGAGCCCCAGTCTAGACACTGAACCCCCAAACTGGGCATTGAGCCCCAGTCTAGACTGAACCCCCAGTCTAGACTGAACCCCCAGCGCAAGCAGTAAGGTCACAGACTGGGAGCCTCTGGGCACTCCTGCAATGACCAGAATAGATGTACAGAGGCAGTGTCCAATATATTTTGACACGGTCGATATTTGGACTTCCAAATGTCCTGCTGTTGCAATTAATAGTTTTGAGTCTTAACCACACCTCTCACAGGGTATGGGGAGCGGAGCGGAGCGGGGTGGGGGTATGGGGAGAGGAGGGTGTAAGTGGGGGAGGAGCGTGGGGAAGAGGCATGGGGCTAATGGGAGCAACCTCAGGTGTCTCACTCCCGACTCTTCTGTGTGTGGCGATTTCGGGGAGGGGGGGTTCGAGCCCCGGCACAGCAAGCGGAAGATGGGGGGTGGGGGACAAGCCGTACGATGATGATATAACCATGGGCAGAGGGCCAGTATTTACAAGGTTACTGTCTGCACTGCGATTCTAATGAGTAATGAACTGTTTCTCTCGTCGGGTGCAGAGGCCACTGCTGGAGATGTTCACACTGAGTCAGATGGGACACAACACCCGGTGGACCTCCTTGCCACCGTAGAACCCCCAGGTCAGGAGGTCGAACCCCCAGAAGCTGAGGCTGAACGCCCGGAAGTAGAGGCCGTGCCCCCAGAGGCCAAACCTGAGCCCCCGGAATCTCAGGCAAAGCCTCCGCGAAAATATATAAAGCCCCGACAGCAAACCAAAGCACTGGGACCCCTACTGGACCTTAATCCCCTGGAGATGCCCCCTCAAATCATGTGCGTTGCCCCAGTGCTCCAGGACACTGTACCTAAACGTGCCCGCAAACACAAGAGACTCTCTGGTAAGACCATGCTCGCCACAGCTCCTGGCAAACTTTATGCAGCTCGGAATGATCAGCATGGTGGTGCTGGGACCAGGGGTGGCATGCCTGTACCACAGACGATGCCCCCAAACCAGCAAGGAGCTGTACCCCAAGAATCTGAATCCATCACTCCAGCGAGAGCAACTGATCCCCAGAAATCTGAAGCCACCACTCCAGAGGGAGCAACTGAACCCCCAAAACCTGAAGCCATCACTCCAGCGAGAGCAACTGAACCCCAAAAATCGGAACCCAAAAAATCAGAATCCGTAACTTCAGAGAGTGTCCCGGAACCCCAAAAATCTGAATCTGTCACTCCAGAGAGAGTCCCGGAACCCCAAAAATCGGAACCCCAAACATCGGAAGCCATCACTCCAGCGAGAGCAACTGAGCCCCCAAAACCTGAAGCCACCACTCCAGCGAGAGCAACTGAGCCCCCAAAACCTGAAGCCACCACTCCAGCGAGAGCAACTGAGCCCCCAAAACCTGAAGCCATCACTCCAGAGGGAGCAACGGAACCCCCAAAACCTGAAGCCGTCACTCCAGAGAAAGCAACTGACCCCCAAAACACTGAAGCCGCCACTCCAGAGAGAGCAACGGAACCCCAAAAATCGGAACCCAAAAAATCAGAATCCGTCACTTCAGCTAGAGTGACGGAACCCCAAAAATCTGATACCGTCACTCCAGAGAGAGAAAGTGAACCCCCAAAGCCTGAACCCATCACTCCAGGGAGAGCAACTGAACCCCCAAAACCTGAACCCATCACTCCAGGGAGAGCAACTGAACCCCCAAAACCTGAACCCATCACTCCAGGGAGAGCAACTGAACCCCCAAAACCTGAACCCATCACTCCAGACAGAGCAACTGAACCCCCAAAACCTGAACCCATCACTCCAGGCAGAGCAACTGAACCCCCAAAGCCTGAACCCATCACTCCAGACAGAGCAACTGAACCCCCAAAACCTGAACCCATCACTCCAGAGAGAGCAACTGAACCCCCAAAACCTGAACCCATCACTCCAGACAGAGCAACTGAACCCCAAAAATCGGAACCCCAAAAATCTGAAGACGTCACTCCAGACAGAGCAAGTGAACCCCAAAAATCTGAAGCCGTCACTCCAGCGAGAGTGACTGAACCCACAAAATCTGAACCCATCACTCCAGGGAGAGCAACTGAACCCCCAAAACCTGAAGCCATCACTCCAGGGAGAGCAACTGAACCCCCAAAACCTGAACCCATCACTCCAGGGAGAGCAACTGAACCCCCAAAACCTGAACCCATCACTCCAGGGAGAGCAACTGAACCCCCAAAACCTGAACCCATCACTCCAGGCAGAGCAACTGAACCCCCAAAGCCTGAACCCATCACTCCAGACAGAGCAACTGAACCCCCAAAACCTGAACCCATCACTCCAGAGAGAGCAACTGAACCCCCAAAACCTGAACCCATCACTCCAGACAGAGCAACTGAACCCCAAAAATCGGAACCCCAAAAATCTGAAGACGTCACTCCAGACAGAGCAAGTGAACCCCAAAAATCTGAAGCCGTCACTCCAGCGAGAGTGACTGAACCCACAAAATCTGAACCCCAAAACTCTGAAGTTGTCACTCCACAGGGAGCAACTGACCCCCAAAAGTCTGACGCTGTCACTCAAGAGGGAGCAACTGACCCCCAAAAGTCTGACGCCGTCACTCCAGGGGGAGCAACTGAACCCCAAAAATTTGAAGCCGTCACTCCAGAGACAGCAACTGAACCCCAAAAGTCTGACGCCGTCACTCTAGAGGGAGCAACTGAACCCCAAAAGTCTGACGCCATCACTCTAGAGGGAGCAACTGACCCCCAAAAGCCTGACGCCGTCACTCTAGAGGGAGCAACTGAACCCCAAAAGTCTGACGCCGTCACTCCAGAGGGAGCAACTGAACCCCAAAAGTCTGACGCTGTCACTCTAGAGGGAGCAACTGAACCCCAAAAGTCTGAAGTTGTCACTCCAGAGGGAGCAACTGAACCCCAAAAGTCTGAAGTTGTCACTCCAGAGGGAGCAACTGACCCCCAAAAGTCTGAAGTTGTCACTCCAGAGGGAGCAACTGAACCCCAAAAGTCTGACGCTGTCACTCTAGAGGGAGCAACTGAACCCCAAAAGTCTGACGCCGTCACTCTAGAGGGAGCAACTGAACCCCAAAAGCCTGACGCCGTCACTCTAGAGGGAGCAACTGAACCCCAAAAGTCTGACGCCGTCACTCTAGAGGGAGCAACTGAACCCCAAAAGCCTGACGCCGTCACTCTAGAGGGAGCAACTGAACCCCAAAAGTCTGACGCCGTCACTCTAGAGGGAGCAACTGAACCCCAAAAGTCTGACGCCGTCACTCTAGAGGGAGCAACTGACCCCCAAAAGCCTGACGCCGTCACTCTAGAGGGAGCAACTGAACCCCAAAAGTCTGACGCCGTCACTCTAGAGGGAGCAACTGACCCCCAAAAGTCTGACGCCGTCACTCTAGAGGGAGCAACTGAACCCCAAAAGTCTGACGCCGTCACTCTAGAGGGAGCAACTGACCCCCAAAAGCCTGACGCCGTCACTCTAGAGGGAGCAACTGAACCCCAAAAGTCTGACGCCGTCACTCTAGAGGGAGCAACTGAACCCCAAAAGTCTGACGCCGTCACTCTAGAGGGAGCAACTGAACCCCAAAAGTCTGACGCTGCCACTCTAGAGGGAGCAACTGAACCCCAAAAATTTGAAGCCGTCAGTCCAGGGACAGCAACTGAACCCCACGATTCTGAACTCACATCTCTAGAAGCATCTCCTGAACCCCAACAATCTGAAGCCGTCACTCCAGAGAGCGTGACTGAACCCCAGGATTCTGATCTTGACGAGTCTGAACCCCAAGGATCGGAAATCGAGGAGTCGGAACTTGAGGAGTCGGAACCCCCAGAGTCTGAAATTGAGGAGTCTGAACCCCAAGAATCGGACCTTGAGTTGGAAGCCCCAGAGTCTGAAATTGAGGAGTCTGAACCCCAAGAATCGGAACGTGATGAATCGGAAGCCGGTGAATCTGAATCCGCCAGCCCAGAAGCACCAACTGAACCCCACATTTCTGAACTCACACCTCTAGAAGAATCACCGGAACCCCACGAATCTGAAGCCGCCACTCCAGAGAGAGCGACTGAACCCCAAGATCCTGATCCCGCCCCTCTAAAAACAGTACCCGAACCCCAAAAATCGGAACCGTCCTCTGAACCCCAAGAATCTGGAGCCGCCCTCCAGAGACCAAAGCAGTCCCAGGGCCCCAGGAATATGAACCCCCAGCTCCAGAAACCGCTGAACCCCAGGAACCCGTTCTCCCATCTCCAACAACAGAGCCAGCTCCTGAACCCCAGGATCCTGTTCCCGCATCTGCAACGGCAGAGCCGGAGTCCCGCGGATGTGAATCCCATCTCGGGCCAAGATGGGTCCTGAACCCCGGGAATTAGAATGCCCACCCTCACTTGCAGAGATGGGGGTCTGAACCCCGGACAGAGCCTGAACA
Organism: Squalus acanthias; assembly: GCA_030390025.1. Taxonomy (NCBI): domain Eukaryota; kingdom Metazoa; phylum Chordata; class Chondrichthyes; order Squaliformes; family Squalidae; genus Squalus; species Squalus acanthias. The sequence continues at coordinate 824,172 of JASTWF010000041.1, forward strand.
CCCCACCCCCTCCAACCCTCCGTACCGCAAGAACTAAACCCCAAGAATCCAAAGACGCACACGCCCGCAGAGGCGGAACCCCAAGATCCTGCGGCCACCCCACCCCCCCACACCCCTCCTTCCCCCAAAGACGCAGATACCAAAGTAATTTGAGAAGCTAAAATAAATGGAGATTATTCACACATGGCGGAACGCAGTTGAGGATCCGTGAAGAGAGTTGTCTTCTTGCCCTGGGGGCCAAGCGGGGAAGAGCGAGCAGGACGAAGCAACTGGTAGACCAGACCCAACCTTCAGTACCCCGAAAACCCCACGTCTAACGCCCCGCTAGCCCTTCCCCCCCCCCGCCAACCCCGCGCTGTGGGTCAGATGCCACGTGTCAGCTGTTGGGTCGTTCCAACAGCTCAGGGTGCTGACTGGCCAAGCCGAATGGTGCTGACCGTGGGTGACCCCCCTCGCCCTCTCCTCCCCTCCGCCCGTGTCGATGCCAGGAGTCTCGCGCCAATGGACAAGCTGCTCCAGTCCCTCTCTTGTTACTTTCTCAAACTGCGGTGCGACCTTTCTCTCGCGACCTTGTGTCGAGTGCTTTGACTCTATAATAAAATCTGGTGCCTTGATTTTTATTGGGTTGGGTTTTTTTAATAAAAGGAGTCGGTCGTCTTTACAAGGGCCGCTGTCCCACTCGAGAGGGTACAACCCGAACAGGCGGGGGCTCTTTTCTCCCGAAAAAAGAGAATACCGAGAGTTGACCCCCTTGAAAATTATGAAGCGGTTCGATAGGGTAGAAGTAGAGAAGATGGAATCATAGAATCTTACAGCACAGGAGGAGGCCATTCGGCCCATCGTGCCTGTGCCGGCTCTTTGAAAGAGCTCTCCAATTAGTCCCACTCCCCCCCTGCTCTTTCCCCACAGCCCTGCAAACTTGTTGTCTTCATTACCCAGAGAGTGGTGAGAATGTGGAACTCGCTACCACAGGGAGTGGTTGAGGCGAATAGCATCAATACATTTAAGGGGAGGCTCGAGGGAGAAGGGAATAGAGGGTTACGCTGATAGATTTAGATGAGGAAAGACGGGAGGAGGCTCGAGTGGAGCGTAAACACCGGCATGGACTGGTTGGGCCGAATGGCCTGTTTCTGCACCGTGTATTCTAAGTAATTCTATTTATCCAATTCTCTTTTGAATGTTACTATTGAATCTGCTTCCACCACCCTTGGATGTTTCCACTTGTGGGAGAGACCAGAACTAGGGGCTATCAATAGAAGATGGTCACTAATAAATCCAATCGGGAATTCAGGAGAAACTTCTTTACCCAGTGAGTGGTGAGAATGTGGAACTCGCTACCACAGGGAGTGGTTGAGGCGAAGAGCACAGATGCATTTAAGGGGAAGCTGGATAAACACATGAGGGAGAAAGGAATAGAAGGATATGTTGATGGGGTGGAATTGGCTCAGTGACAGGAAGCAGAGGGTGGTGGTGGATGGGTGTTTTTCAGACTGGGAGCTGGTTTGCAGTGGGGTTCCCCAAGGGTCAGTTTTGGGTCCATTACTCTCTTCAATTTTTATGAACGACCTAGACTTGGGTGTAGGGAGCAGCATTTATAAAGTTTGCAGATGAGACGAAACTTGACAAAGTAGTAGATCGTGATGAGGATAGTTACAGGCTTCAGGATGACACAGACAGGATGGTGAAATGGGCAGAAGCACGGCCGATGGGGATCAATGTGGAGAAGTGTGAAGTGATGCACTTTGGGAGGACTAATATGGAAAGTCAGTTTACTATAAATGGCAGGATTGTAGAAAGTGTAGATGAACAGAGAGACCTTGGTGTCCATGTACACAAATTCTTAAAGGTGGCAGGGCAAGTTGATAAGGTGGTTACATAAGAACATAAGAAATAGGAGCAGGAGTCGGCCATTCGAGCCTGCTCCGCCATTCAATGAGATCATGGCTGATCTTCTGCCTCAACTCCATTCACCGGCCCTATCGCCATATCCCTTGATGCCCTTACTAGTCAGAAATCTATCGACTTCTGTTTTGAATATGCCCAATGACTGAGCCTCCACAGCCCTCTGGGGTAGAGAATTCCAAAGATTCACCACCCTCTGTGTGAAGAAATTCCTCCTCATCTTAGTCCTGAATGGCCTACCCTTTATCCTGAGGCTGTGGCCCCTGGTTCTAGACTCCCCAGCCAAGGGAAACATTCTCCCAGCATCAACCCTATCAAGCCCTGTAATAATTTTGTATGCTTCAATGAGATCCCCTCTCATTCTTCTGAATTCAAGAGAATACAGGCCTAGTTTACTCAATCTCTTCTCATACGACAGTCCCGCCATCCCAGGAATCAATCTCGTGAACCTTCGTTGCACTCCCTCTATGGCAAGTATATCCTTCCTTAGGCAAGGAGACCAAAATTGTACACAGTACTCCAGGTGTGGTCTCACCAAGGCCCTACATAATTGGAGTAAGATTTCTTTACTTGGGTTTATAAACAGAGGAATCGAATATAAAAGCAAAGCGATCGTGCTGGAACTTTATCAATCTCTGGTTAGGCCTCAGCTGGAGTATTGTGGACAATTCTGGGCCCCACACTTCAGGAAAGATGGAAAGGCCTTAGAAAGGGGACAGAGGAGGTTTACCAGGATGTGACCAGGGATGGGGGACTTCAGTTATGGGGAGAGGTTGGAGAAGTTCGGACTGTTCTCCTTGGAACAGAGAAGGTGAAGAGGTGACCTGATAGAGGTTTACAGGATGATGAGAGGTTTTGATCGAGTAGACGGAGAAAAACGATTCCCTCTGGCGAGTGGGTCAATAACCAGAGGTCACAGATTCAGAATCATTGGCGAGAGATCTCGAGGGGAGGGGAGGAGAAATGTTTTCACTGGGAGAGTTGTGGGGATCGGGAACGCTCGACCTGTGAAGGTGGTGGAAGCTGATCCCATCAATGATTTTCAGAGGGAGTTGGACGGGTTCTTGAGGATGAGGAGCTCACAGGGTTACGGACAAACAGCGGGGGGTGTGGGACTGAGCGCGACTGCTCTTTCAAAGAGCTGGCACGGGCTCGACGGGCCGAATGGCCTCCTCCTGTGCTGTAAGATCCTACGAGATGAAGTAGGGTGGGATGAGGCTCAGGTGAAGCATAAACACCAGCATAGACCGAATGGGGTGGGGTGGGTGGGGGGAGCGGGTCCTGTGCTCGAATCGCCCAGCTCCGTGCTGTTCTCTGCTGGGGCTGTTGGCGGGGCGACGGGAGGGGAGAATCGTCCAGGGAAAGTGGACCTTGAGTGCGAGAACGGATTGGGCTCGGCTGTGAATTCTGCCCTCCCCCCCCCCCCCCACACAGTTCAATAGCCCCGCTGCCTCGGCTAGCGCACGAGGGGTTAGAGGGCATCGCGGTAAAGTGTTTCAGCCGCTGCACGGGAAATCCTAAGCCAGCTGGGCCGCCAGGACCTGACATCATGTTACTTCAAACCCTCCTCCTCCTGTCAAAAATCCAGACACCCCAGATGATCTAGACGAGGGAACTAAATGTAATATCTCCAAGTTTGCAGCTGACACAAAGCTGGGTGAGCGAGTGTGCTGCGAGGAGGATGCCGAGAAACTCCAGTATGATTTGGACAGGTTGGGTAAGTGGGCAGAAGCGTGGCAGATGCAATATAACGTGGATAAGTGCGAGGTTATCCACTTTGGTGTCAAAAACAGAAAGGCAGACTATTATCTGAATGGCAATAGATTGGGAGAAGGGGAAGTGCAACGAGACCTGGGTGTCCTTGTGCACCAGTCGCTGAAGGTAAGCATGCAGGTGCAGCAGGCGGTGAAGAAGGCAAATGGTATGTTGGCCTTCATAGCGAGAGGGTTTGAGTACAGGAACAAGGATGTCTTGCTGCAGTTGTACAGGGCCTTGGTGAGACCACACCTTGAGTATTGTGTGCAGTTTTGGTCGCCTTATCTGAGGAAGGATGTTCTTGCCATGGAAGAAGTTCAGCGAAGATTCACAAGGCTGATACCTGGGATGGCAGGAATGACATATGAGGAGAGATTGGGTCGATTGGGCTTATATCGCTGGAGTATAGAAGAATGAGAGGGGATCTCATCAAAACATATAAAATTCTGACAGGTCTGGACAAACTAGATGCAGGAAGAATGTTCCCGATGGTCGGAGAGTCCAGAACCAGGGGTCATAATCTAAGGATAACGGGTAAGCCATTTAGGACAGAAATGAGGAAGAATTTCTTCACCCAGAGTGGTGAACCTGTGGAATTCTCTACCACAGAAGGTAGTTGAGGCCAAGTCATTAAATATATTCAAGAAGGAGTTAGATATATTTCTTAAAGCTAAAGGTATCAAGGGATATGGGGAGAAAGCAGGGACAGGGTACTGAATTTGGATGATCAGCCATGATCTCATCGAATGGCGGAGCAGGCTAGAGGGGCCGAATGGCCTACTCCTGCTCCTATCTTCTATGTTTCTATGGCTGAGCCCCAGATGTTGCGGCTGAGCCCCCCAAAAAAATCGCTGTTCCCGGACCCCCAGGATCTCCGGCTTCACCAAAGCTCCGGCGTGAACTCAAGGTCGATGGGTCCTGACTCCGGAACCCCACCTAATCCTCCCAGAGTCTCCAGGACTATAAGCCCAGAATCTGCCCCTCCTCGCCTCTCTGGGCTTGGGTGGGTGCAGCGCATATCCCGAGGGGGAAAGAGCGCGCACTGCACACCGGGCACACAGGAACTCGACCCGCGTGGGCTGTTCAGTCGGTTGGTTTGGAGACACTGGAAAACGGAGACGCTCATGTGAAATCTGGTGGACGCTGAACCGCTCGAGATGGGCAAAATAGTTGGATAAAATGAGAGAGCGCTCAAAAGCAACTAACGTGACGATGAGAGTAGCAGTACCATGCCAGAGGCCTGCAACAACAACTTGCATTTATACAGCGCCTTTAACGTCCCAAGGTGCTTCACAGGAGCGATTATCAAACAAATTCTGACACCCGAGCCACATAAGGAGATATTAGGGACAGGTGACCAAAAGCGAGGTCGGTTTTAAGGAGCGTCTTAAAGGAGGAGAGAGGCGGAGAGGTTTAGGGAGGGAATTCCAGAGCTCAGGGCCCCAGGCAGCTGAAGGCACGGCCGCCAATGGTGGAGCGATGGAAATCGGGGGATGCTCAAGAGGCCAGAATTGGAGGAGCGCAGAGATCTAACCACAGGGTGTGTACTGAAAGGACACAAACAAGTGACTTCATCCTCCTTGTTTATCTCTGGGAATGATTACTACTTTCAGACAAAGGCCAAATACGGTGGATGCTGGAAATCGGAAATACAAACAGAGAATGCTGGAAATACTCAGCAGGCCAGGCAGCATCTGTGGAGAGAGAAACAGAGTTAACGTTTCAGGTCGGTGACCTTTCGTCAGAGCTACTTTCTGCCTTGGCTCAATTGGTATCACTCTCTCTCTCTCGCCTCTGAGTGAGCAGGTTGTGGGTTCAAGGCCCACCCTAGAGACTTGAGCACAAAATCTAGACTGACACTCCAGTGCAGCACTGAGGGAGTGCTGGATATATATTGGCCAGGATGCCAGAGCTCCCTGCTCTTCCAGTGATGCTGTGGGATCTTTTACATCGACCTGAGAGAGCAGAGGGGGCCTCGGTTTAACGTCTCATCTGAAAGATGGCACCTCCGACAGTGCGGCGCTCCCTCAATACTGCCCCTCCGACAGTGCGGCGCTCCCTCAGTACTGCCCCTCCGACAGTGCGGCGCTCCCTCAGGACTGACCCTCCGACAGCGCGGCGCTCCCTCAGTACCGCACTGGGAGTGTCAGCCTAGATTATAGGGCTCAACTCTCTGGAGTGGGGCTTGAACCCATGAGCTTCTGACTCAGGTGAGAGAGAGATATTAACTGATCCAAGGTTAACACTTTCAACATTTAAAATGCAATTGAGTGGAGGAGAAGGCACTGGTGACACACTGACATTACCTCCGGCATGACTGGCTTCAACTAAAACACCCTGATTTATGTGAACTGTCCCCCTTGTCCCCGAGAATAGCAGTGTGTAACTGCATCCTCAATTACCCCCAACACCCCCTCCCCTTCCCACGGCACCTTCCCGTGCAAGCGCTGGAGATGCAACACCTGCCCTTTCACCTCCTCCCTTCCCACCGTCCAGGGCCCCAAACACTCCTTCCGGGTGAAACAGCGATTTACTTGTACTTCTTGCAATTTAGTATACTGTATTCGCTAATCACGATGCGGTCTCCTCTACACTGGGGAGACCAAACGCAGATTGGGTGACCGCTTTGTGGAACACCTCCGTTCAGTCCGTAAGGGGGACCCTGAGCTTCCGGTCGCCTGTCACTTTAATTCTCCACTCCACTCCCACTCTGACCTCTCCGTCCTCGTCCTCTTACACTGTTCCAATGACGCTCAGCGTAAGCTCGAGGAACAGCACCTCATCTTTCGATTAGACAATTTACAGCCTTCTGGACTCAACATCGAGTTCAACAATTTCAGACCATAACCTCGGCCCCTATCTTTTCAGACGGCAGGTGTTGATGATTCTGCCATTCCCATTTACACCTCCTCTGGACCCATCTTTTGTTTCTTTACTTGTCCCATTACCATCTCCTTTTCCCTCACATCATCCCTTTTGTCATTTAATCTCTCCTGCCTTCCAGCCTATCACAGACCTTCCCTTTTGTTCTTTCCTCCCCTCCCCGCTTTCCCTGCCCCTGCACTTGCTTAAAAACCTGTTCCATCTCCAGCTTTTTCTGACGCAAGGTCATCGACCTGAAACGTTGACTCTGTTTCTCTCTCCACAGATGCTGCCTGACCCGCTGAGTATTTCAGATTTCCAGCATCCGCAGTATTAGGCTTTTGTATTAACGACCAATCAGAAATTTGGTGTTGCAAATAGACGCGACCAGGATGCGGATGCTGGAAATCTGGAATAACAACAGAAAATACTGGATGAGGTGCTGTTCCTCGAGGCTTTCGTTGAGCTTCATTGGAACAGTGTATGAGGACGAGGACGGAGAGGTCAGAGTGGGAGTGGAGCGGAGAATTAAAGTGACAGGCGACCGGAAGCTCGGGGGTCACCCTTCGGGACTGAACGGAGGTGTTCCGCAAAGCGGTCACCCAATCTGCGTTTGGTCTCCCCAATGTAGAGGAGACCGCGTCGTGAGCAGCGAATACAGTATACTAAATTGCAGGAAGTACAAGTAAATCGCTGTTTCACCTGGAAGGAGTGTTTGGGGCCCTGGACAGTGGGAAGGGAGGAGGTGAAAGGGCAGGTGTTGCATCTCCTGCGCTTGCACAGGAAGGTGCTGGGGGAAGGGGAGGGGCTGTTTGGGGTGGTTGAGGAATGGACCAGGGTGTCGCGGAGGGAGTGGTCCCTTCGGAATGCTGAAAGGGGAGGGGAGGGGAAGATGTGTTTGGTGGTGGGATCACGCTGGAGGTGGCGGAAATGGCGGAGGACGATCCGTTGAATGTGGAGGCTGGTGAGGGTGAAAGGTGAGGACAAGGGGAACCCTATCGTGGTTCTGGGAGGAAGGGGAAGGGGTGAGAGCAGAAGTATGGGAAATAGAACGGACACAGTTGAGGACCATGTCAACCACGGTAGAGGGAAAATCCTCGGTTGAGGAAAAAGGAAGACATACCGGAAGCACTAGTATGGAAGATGGCATCGTCAGAGCACAAATTTGATCATGTCCTCCCGAGGGTGGGGAGAGGGGGGGAAGCAATCAGAAATTTGGTGTTGCAATTCCCTTTTGAAAGCCACGATTGAATCTGCCTCCACCAGCCTTTCAGGCAGTGAATTCCAGATCCTAACCACTCGCTGCATTAAAAAGTTTTTCCTCATGTCGCCTTTGGTTCTTCTGCCAATCACCTTAAATCTGTGTCCTCTGGTTCTCAACCCTTCTGCCAATGGGAACAGTTTCTCTCCATCTACTCTATCTAGACCCCTCGGGATTTTGAACACCTCTATCAAATCTCCTCTCAACCTTCGCTGCTCCAAGGAAAACAACCCCAGCCTCTCCAGTCTATCCACGTAACTGAAGTCCCTCATCCCTGGAATCATTCTCGTAAATCTTTTCTGCACCCTCTCTAAGGCCTTCACATCCTTCCTAAAGTGCGGTGCCCAGAATTGGACACAATACTCCAGTTGAGGCCGAACCAGTGTTTTATAAAGGTTCATCATAACTTCCTTGCTTTTGTACTCTTTGGGCTCGATTTTAACAGCCCTGAGGAGGTGGGTTTGGAGGCGTGTCAGCTGGTAAAAATCGGAAAAAATGGCTTCAGACACCCAACCCTCCTCCATCCCGCCCCCACCCGATTTTCGTGAGTGTCTGTTCAGCTGCTCCCAAACTGACCCAACTCCAACCGGTGGGACAGGTAGTTAAGGCAGTTAAGAGCCTTGATAGTCCTATTTTGACAGAGGTTTCCCAGTTTCGTGCCTCTGGCTCCTGTTTCCCGTCCTGTCAGAAACAATCCTGCTGCAAGGAGACGAGTTGGTGGAGGACATGATCTGTAGTCATTATTGGTGCAGCACTTTAAAAGCGCTCCTGTAATATGGCTGGCATTCAAATGCAACAACTTTGTTGTTGGAGGTTTGGGATAAGATTTTGCAAATCTACTAACCTTGTGACTGGTCAATTTAGCAGTTATGATCAATTTAGCAAAAGAACAAAATGGAAAAAAAGCAAAGGCAAAAGAGAGAGAAACAAATACACAGGAAAAAGTACAAAAAACAGACACGTACAGTCAGAAATCGCCTTCAACACAAAGACCCCCTGTTCCCACTGTTTGAACTGATTGGGAATAATTTCAGGCCACTTTGAGTGTGCGCTTGCAAGCTTCTTGCCTCAACTGAAATCTATAACAACGGGATGGGAACCATTTACATCCTCTCATCCTGGTCGTCAGATTCGGAGGAAGTGCAGCGCGGCTTAGTGTTGCCAGATGAACAAGTGGCTCAGCACAAAGCCTCCTTGGAGGAAGATGAAGAGGACAAGGAAGAGGACGAGGAAGAGGATGAGTAGGAGGACGGGGAGTGACGCCTTGCGGGGCCGGATGTGGCCAATCCAGCAGCAGGCGACCACATTGCTGGCCGTCAGGCAAGGGATGCACTCATCCATGCCAGATTCGCGTAATCTTACGCTTCAACCACAGGTGGCTGGCACATGGATGGGAATATAAGACCGACATTCTCAAAACCCCAGGCATCATCTGTCCAATAAACGGTGGTTTGTGCTCAGTGTCACCACCAACATTCTACATGGAATTCGCCCTGAACCCTCACTCTTGAACTTCCATTTCCCAGAACACAGAGGCCCCACTTTAGGTGATCCCAGCAGATCATTAAACCTTTTTCCACACTGAACCCATGAGCGTCTGCACACAAGCCTCGAGCTCACCTCCTCAGCAATTTGCAGCCGTGCTGCCTCGGTTTGCTGAGGAGGCCTTCTCCTTCCGTTTCCAGGGAAGAGGAGCTCCTGACGTCCTCTAACTCCCTCAACAAGAGCATGGAGAGAGCCCTCCTTGAACCTGGGTGCAGCCTTAGTTATTGGGGCTGCCGTTCCTGCAGCAGCCAGCACCTTTAAGAGAAAAAAGCATTAATATCACTCAGCCAATGATTGGAACAAATCTGGTATCTTTTCATTTCATAGTCAGATAATAAATTGATATATTAAAAAATCATAAATATCTTTCTGGAATAATATGACCAGCAATTTCATTCATTAAATTTTGTTCAGAACAGACGCTGTCAACTCCCCTTTCTATATAATACAGCACCAATCCATCCCATTGACATTATTCCCAAAGGGGACATGGCCCCTTTAAATTTTCATTCAAACAACGCGTCATCAGTGGAGAGAAACCGACAGCCTCCAAGCAATTGCCTGGAGGGACCCGCACGTCGGCCGTAACGAGGCCAATCAAGCGACAATAGTAAGCTCTGGGAGGCGGCAGCCGGGAGCGGGTCGGAAAGCCTCCGAGCAGCGGACCCGCACTCAACCCGCCTCCATTAGTAAAATCGAGGCCTATTGCCGCTATTTCTAAAGCCCAGGATCCCGTATGCTTTTTTAACCGCTTTCTCAACCTGCCCTGCCACCACCGGTAGTTTCAGGGTCACCACTAGTGATACGAGCCTTTTATTCCAGATTTATTTAATTAACTGAATTTAAATTCCCGTGGGGGGATTACGAACTCGTGTCTGCAGGATCATTAAGGTCAAAGACGATTAGTGCTGTAGCCCAGTAACACAACCACTATTCTATATCGTTCCCTTAAACTGTACACAGTACTCCCCAGTGTGGTCTGACCAAGGTTGGATCCAAGTTTAGCAGAACTTCACCACTCTGTTATAAAAACAGAGAACGCTGGAAATACTCAGCAGGTCAGGCAGCATCTGTGGAGAGAGAAACAGAGTTCACGTGTCAGGTCGATGACCTCTCGTCAGAACTGGAAAAAGTTGGAGATGTAAAAGCTTTTTAAGCAGGTGTAAGTGGGGGGAGGAAAGAACAAAAGGGAAGGTCTGTGATAGGGTGGAAGGCAGGAGAGATTAAAAGACAACAGGGATGATGGTGCGAGGCTAAAGGAGATGGTAATGGGACAAGTAAAGAAATAAAAGATGGGTCTAGAGGAGGTGTAAATGGCAATGGCAGAATGATCGACAGCTACCACGTGAGAGAGAGAATCGGGGCTGAGGTTATGGTCTGAAATTGTTGAACTCGATGTTGAGTCCAGAAGGCTGTAAAGTGCCTAATGGAAAGATGAGGTGCTGTTCCCCGAGCTTTGTTGGAACAGTGTCGGAGGCCGAGGACGGAGAGATCAGAGTGGGAGTGGGGGGCGGAGAATTAAAGCGACAGGCGACCCCGGAAGCTCGGGGGGGGGAGGGTGGTCACACCTGCGGACCGAACTGAGGCGTTTCGCAAAGCGGCTGCCCCGTGAGCAGCGCATACAGCACACTAAATCGCTGATTGTTTGGGGCCCTGGACGGTGGGAAGAAGGGAGGAGGTTTAGAATAAAAAAAAGGGCTCGTTGGAGTGTCCCTTTAAACTTTGGCCACGCCCCCTCCCCTTGCTCCACACCTCCCCCCCGGGAGGAGGCGCTCGCCCGGCAGCGCGCATGCGCGGGGGAGGGAGGCGAAGGTGCTCGCCCGGCAGCGCGCATGCGCGGGGGAGGGAGGCGAAGGTGCACGCCCGGCAGCGCGCATGCGCTGGGGGTGGGAGGAGGAAGAGTTGCTCGCCCGGAAGCGCGCATGCGCTGGGGAGGGAGGAGGAGGCGCTCGCCCGGCAGCGCGCATGCGCTGGAGGAGGAGGACGTGGCAGTCAGGTGGGATTGGAGTGACGCCGTCGACGGACAACCCAGGGCTCGAGCGGCGGGTAGGCGTTTGTGAGGAGCGGCGGCGGCCTCCGGCTCCATTATCCCCACACAGAGAGAGAGCAAGGAACGGCGTTCGACTCGCAAAAAGAACTCGGAGCCCGCGTTGGTAAGCCTTACCTTTCTTTATTTCAAAAAGACGAAAAATAAACCGGCAGCCATTTAAAAAAAGAAACCCGCACCACCACCACCACCAGAAGGAGCCGCTTCCCGGCCGCAACCCAACTCGAGAGCCTGACGGACAGCGGCGGGCGTCCAATCGGCGGCCAGCCAGCCCTCGGAAGCGGCCAATCAGCGGAGGGAGGAGGCGGGGCGGCTGTAAGTTAGGTTGACGCATGCGCTCCTCCGCCTCCTCCCCGAGTATTTAAGGGTGCGCACCCTCAGATCCCCCACATACACACAAACAAAACTCTCTCAGTCCCCCACCCCCAAAATCTTTCACTCTTTCTGCTAATGTGTTAAAAATCTTTAAATCTCTCTCTTTTCACCCTAACCCCCACCAATTCTAAACTCCCACCACACGCCCCCCACCCCCAACTTTTTACAATGAAAATTTCCTATGTCAACGTGTCACACCTCCGTTGCGCCCTCACCCTTCCTGTGGAGGCGCGGGGTGGGACCGGACCGCCGCCAGAGGGAGTTGCTGGCGTCTACCGCCCGGCACGTCCGCCCCCTTTGGAAAGGCGCTGGCGGTTATGTCAGTAAAGGTGACAACCGACTTGCGCACAGCAAGATCCCGCCAGCAGCAAACAAGATAAATGACCTGTTTTTAGTGACTTCGCTTGAGGGAGGAATGTTGGCCCCCCCTCCCCAGGACGCCGGGGTGAACGCCGCCCCGCTCTTGTTGCAATAGTGGCCGCGGATCTTTTACGCCCACCCGAGAGGGCAGACGGGGGCGCCTCAGTTTAACGGCTCATGTGAAAGACGGCACCTCCGACAGTGCGGCACTCCCTCGGCACTGCCCCTCCGACAGTGCGGCGCTCCCTCGGCACTGCCCCTCCGACAGTGCGGCGCACCCTCGGCACTGCCCCTCCGACAGTGCGGCGCTCCCTCGGCACTGCCCCTCCGACAGTGCGGCGCTCCCTCGGCACTGCCCCTCCGACAGTGCGGCGCTCCCTCGGCACTGCCCCTCCGACAGTGCGGCGCTCCCTCGGCACTGCACTGGATTATCAGTTTGGATTATGGGATCAAGTCTCTGGAGTGGGACTTGAACCCACAACCTTCTGACTGAGAGGGTGGTGAGAATGGTACCACTGAGCCACGACTGACATTATAGTGTTATAAATTTGCATAGGATGTTTGTACCCACTGCTCTCTGGTCCCATCTGCCCCCAAATGGGCGTAAAGGATCCCATGGTACTATTTTGAAGAGGAGCAGGGCGAGTTATCCCTGGTGTCCTGACCAATATTTGTCCCTCAACCAACATCACGAAAGCAGACGATCTGGTCGTTATCACATTGGTGTTCCTGGGAGCTTGCTGTGCACAAATTGGCTGCCGTGTTTCCTACATTACAACAGTGACTACACTTCAAAAAGTACTTCATTGGCTGTGAAGCGCTTTGGGACGTCCTGAGGTTGTGAAAGCCGCTGGAGAAATGCAAGTTCTTTTCTTCCACTCTAGAAAGACTGAGACTGCCAGCTTTCAGCTGTTGCGTCAAAGTTTCACCTGCTAATCTTTGAGCTTGACGAAACGTCGACTGACTGTACTGCATATTTCCATAAGATTTGCCTCATTGTACTCATTGTTTTTTTGAAGAAGGTGGTATTTCTTTATTTGAAGCTTGATTTTATTCTTGCTAAACGTGTTTGCTTCGCTCAGTTGGTATCGATCTCTTGCCTCTGAGTCAGAAGGTCGAGAGTTCGAGCCTCGCCTCAGGATGTGAGCCATAATCCAGGCTGACGCTCCAGTGCAGTACTGAGGGAGTGCCGCACTGTCGGAGGGACAGTACTGAGGGAGCGCCGCACTGTCGGAGGGGCGGTACTGAGGGAGCGCTGCACTGTCGGAGGGGCAGTACTGAGGGAGTGCCTTACTGTCGGAGGTGCAGTACTGAGGGAGCGCCGCACTGTCGGAGGGGCGGTACTGAGGGAGCGCCGCACTGTCAGAGGGGCAGTGCTGAGGGAGTGCCTTACTGTCGGAGGTGCAGTACTGAGGGAGCGCCGCACTGTCGGAGGGGCAGTACTGAGGGAGAGCCGCACTGTCGGAGGGGCAGTACTGAGGAAGAGCCGCACTGTCGGAGGGGTCAGTACTGAGGGAGCGCCGCACTGTCGGAGGGGTCAGTACTGAGGGAGCGCCGCACTGTCGGAGGGGCAGTACTGAGGGAGTGCTGCGCTGTCGGAGGGGCAGTACCGAGTCCGTGCCGCGCTATCGGAGGGGCAGTACTGAGGGAGCGCCGCACTGTCGGAGGGGCAGTACTGAGGGAGCGCCGCGCTGTCGGAGGGGCAGTACTGAGGGAGCGCCGCGCTGTCGGAGGGGCAGTACTGAGGGAGCGCCGCGCTGTCGGAGGGGCAGTACTGAGGGAGCGCCGCGCTGTCGGAGGGACCGTCTTTCGGATAAGCATTAAGCTGAGGCTCTGCCTGCCTGTTCAGGTGGACATAAAAGATCCCAAGGCACTGTTGGAAGTGGAGCAGGAGAGGTGGCCAACATTCATTCCTCCCTCACACAGCATCACTAAAGCAGATTGGTCATTTATCTCTCTGCTGTTTGTGGGATTGTGCTGTGCACAAATTGGCTGCACTTCAAAGTAATTCATTCGGTTGTGAAGCACTTTGGATGTCTTGAGGATGTGAAAAGGTGCTGTCGAAATGCAAAGTTCTTTCTCCCTTTCGAGCATAAATTTTTGGTGATTGAATGTTCCTTTAATCAAATGGCCTGAGTTGTGTTGAAAAGGTTTCTTACTTTGGGTATGCTCAACTGGCTTTCTGCCTTAATATTCAGCGCCGTGTGCAAATTCCGCCAGGATGGGTACTTTCCAGTTTACTGAACCCAGGTCACTTACAATGGGGTTCGTGCCTGTTGTGAGATGGTAGCAGAACACACTTCCCAGGCCAGTGTAAAAGCAGCTGTGTGAGGTTGCAGGGTCTTGAAGGGAATGGATCCAGGTGAAGGGTTCAACTGACAGCGAAGTGTACATAAGAACATAAGACATGGCCCAGAAATTGGGGTCGGAGGCTTCCCTGCGGGTGCAAGCCCCCAACCTGCACTTACCTAGCGCGCCTGCCGTTGTGCTGTGGGCCCGCGTGGAATTCGGCTCCGGGGCCTCCTGCAGCTGCCGGCGCGCAGTGCTCGCATATCCCAGGGGCGCAGTTAGTTCGAAGCGTCCCCTGGGATCATGTGGGCCATGGAGAGCCAATCGGAGCAGGGAATCTCCATTCATAGATTTGACAGGAAGACCTGTCAAATCTATGAATAGAGATCGGCCCCAAAACCTCACTAAAACATCAAATACATTTTTCTTTTAAAAATCACATTTTTAAAATAACTATAAATTACACAAAATAACTATTTTAAACAATAATTAAAATTTTTGAAAAAATTAATTACAGTTTTTAACGGGGCTAAAAATAAACTTACCTTTCTTTAAAGTATTTAAAAATAATAAACCTGTGGAAAAAATGTTTTAATTTTAGTTAATTCACCACTTACCTTGTTAAAATGATGTGGAGATGCCGGCGTTGGACTGGGGTGGACAAAAATGAGAAGTCGCACAACACCAGGTTATAGTCCAACAGATTTATTTAAAATTACAAGCTTTCGGAGCTGTCGCCCCTTCCTCAGGTAGAGTTACTTGTTAAAAGCAGGCCTTGCGCCTGCTTTTTCCTCGCGCAGCTGCTGGGGACTTACACTCACACAGAAACCTGAAAAAAAAACGGAAGTCAGATGCGTGTGCGCTGCCTCTCCGGCGCACGCGTTTGACCTCCGAACCCCTTCCGTCAAGGGAACGGAAGTTCCGGTTTCCAGTGCATGCGCGAAACCGGCACTTTCGTTGGGTCTACGGGTGAGTACACAGCGCGTACTCACCCGTGGAGACCCGAATTTTTGGCCCAAGACGTAGGAGCAGGAGTCGGTCGTTCGGCCCCTCGAGCCTGCTCAGCCATTCAATAAGATCGTGGCTGATCTGATCTTGGCCTCAACTCCACTTCCCTGCCCGCTCCCCATAACCCTCGACTCCCTTATCGTTCAAAAATCTGTCAATCTCCACCTTAAATATATTCAATGACCCAGCCTCCACAGCTCTCTGGGGAAGAGAATTCCAAAGATTCACGACCCTCTGAGAGAAGAAATTCCTCCTTATTTCCGATTTAAATGGGTGCCCCCTTATTCTGAAACTATGCCCCCCTAGTTCTAGATTCCCCCACGAGGGGAAACATCCTCTCTGCATCTACCTTGTCAAGCCCCCTCAGAATCTTATATGTTTCAATAAGATCCCCTCTCATTCTTCTAAACTCCAATGAGTATAGGCCCAACCTGCTCAACCTTTCTTCATAAGACAACCCCTTCATCTCCGGAATCAACCTCGTGAACCTTCTCTGAACTGCCTCCAGTAGAAGTTAGACTGGTGCCGACAAAGAAGGGAGATTGAGGAATGCTTGAAAGCGGGTACGTGAGGTTGATCTGTGAAGATGATGGGCTTGTTGGGCCCTTTACAGTCAACCCTAAAGGCAGGGATGTTGGGGAATGGTGGTGCAGTTTGCATCATATTCTATTATGAGCGGACAATCTCAGGCTTGCCTCAGTTGCAACTCCAAGACTGCTGTTGCTCACAGTAGTTGGTTTTGGAGTAATATGGGGACGTTCCTTCATCCTATGAGCAGAGAGACCAAAGAGGAGGAGGATTGTATGTAAAATGTATGTACTTCCTGCCCATAGACCTTATTTCCTGTTGTTCTGATTTTTAGTCAGGCTGTTTCAGCACAGAAGGAGGCCATTTGGCCCATCGAGTCTGCGTTGGCTCTTTCGAAGAGCAATCCAGTTAGTCCCACTCCTGCGCGCTTTCCCCATTTTCGTGCCACGATTTGCCACGGTAAACTGCGACATCAGCATTTCATATTCAGTCTTGCTGCATCAACTAGCACAGGGACATAGGAACAGCTCGAGGGGCTGAATGGCCTACTCCTGTTCCGATGGCCCTCTTCCTCCCTTCAGTGATAAATCACGGCTGAGCTGTATCTGAACTCCGTCTACCCGCCTTGGTTCCGTAACCCTTTATACCCTTGCCGAACAAACATCTGTCAATCTCAATTTTTTAATTTTCAGTTGACCCCCAGCCTCAACAGCTTTTTGGGGGGGGAGAGTTCCAGATTCCCACCACCCTTTGTGTGAGGAAGTGCTTCCTGACATCACCCCTGAACGGCCTGGCTCTAATTTTAAGGTTGTGCCCCCCTTGTTCTGGACTCCCCCCCACCAGAGGAAATAGTTTCTCTCTATCTACCCTATCGAATCCTTTAATCATCTTAAACACCTCGATTAGATCGCCCCTTAATCTTCACACAAAGGGTGGTAGAAGTCTGGCACACTCTCCCACAAAAAGCAGTAGATGCTAGCTCAATGAATCATTTTAAATCTGAGAGCGATAGTTTTTTTTTGCCAGCCAAGGGCATTAAGGGATATGGAGCCAAGGTGCGTCGATAGAGTTAAGTTACGGATCAGTTATGATCTAACTGAATGGCCTCCTCGATGTCGGCTCTGATCACTAGGTGGCTCTGTGCAAGGAGTTCCTGTCATCTCCAGCCCTGCTTGGGGGGAAAAAAAATCTTGCATTCATTGACTAACCATGGGCAACGCTATGGGAGATTTACTAATTTTATTCAAGTTTTTACAGACTAGCTGGAACCATGTAATATTATGTATATTAAAAATCCTTACAATTATCCCAACATAGGGTTACTAATTTAATAGTGACGCCCCTAAAACCGGCAAACTTTTAATTTACTGGGACTAAATGTAGACATGATGCGGAGATGCTGGTGTTGGACTGGGGTGGACAAAAATGAGAAGTCGCACAACACCAGGTTATAGTCCAACAGCTTTATTTGAAATCACAAGCTTTCGGAGCGCTGCTCAGGTTACCTGACGAAGGAGCAGCGCTCCGAAAGCTCGTGATTTCAAATAAAACTGTTGGACTATAACCTGGTGTTGTGCGACTTCTCATAAATGTAGACACACACAGAGAATGTTTCCACTTGTGGGGAAAAGCATAACTAGAGGCCATCAATATAAGATCGTCACCAAGAAATCCAATGGGGAATTCAGGAGAAACTTCTTTGCCCAGAGAGTGGTGCGAATGTGGAACTCGCTACCACAGGGAGTGCTTGAGGCGAATAGTGTAGATGGATTTAAGGAAAAGCTCGATAAACACACGAGGGAGAATGGAAGAGAGGGCTATGCTGATAGAGTTGGATGAGGAAGGATGAGAGGCGGCTCGAGTGGAACGTGGCCTGGTTGGGCCGAATGGCCTGTTTCTGTGCTGTACGTTCTGTGTAAACTTAGCGATGCTCGGCATGGAAGGGGCCCCAGAGTCACCTGTGAATGCTGATTTTTAAAGAGCCACTACATTCGGGCAACTACAGCTCACTGAAAAGACAAACCGAGGAAGAACAAAATGGAGGGGGGTCCCAAACTGGGCCGTGGATGCATTTACAGATGTCTCGTTTACAAAGAGAAACTTGGAAGTGAAAGCGAAACATTTTTGTAAAAGCTGATCTAAAGCTGCTGTAGCTGCTCCAGTTATCTTATCCGTTATCCTCTCGTCGTCATTCAGTGCACATGACGTTGGCGGTGGTTCATTTGGTCAGGGTTCGCTCTTCGGGTCACCTGAGTTCAGTGCGTCTCTCTCCAGTGCCTGTCTCTCCATTTCTTCCAGCGGTCTTCAGGGTCTGTGTTGGTTATTAGGGGCACTGCTATCTGCAACACAGGATTCGAGTCGAGAGAGTGGTAGGAAAGGGTCCTAACTCTCACCAACTCCCATTCACCCATTACCCCCCCCCAACCCCGGTGCTCACTGACCTACATTAGCTCCCAGTCCGGAAAGCCTCGAATATAAAATTCTCATCCTCGTGTTCAATTACCTCCATGGCCTCACCTCTCCCTATCTCTGTAACCCCCGACAACCCTGCAACATCTCTGCGCTCCTCCAATTCTGGCCTCTTGAGCATCCCCCGATTTCCATCGCTCCACCATTGGCGGCCGTGCCTTCAGCTGCCTGGGCCCTAAGCTCTGGAATTCCCTCCCTAAACCTCTCCGCCTCTCTCTCCTCCTTTAAGATACTCCTTAAAACCGACCTCTTTGACCAAGCTTTTGGTCGCCTGTCCCTAATATCTCCTTATGTGGCTCGGAGTCAAATTTTGTTTGATCCAAAACTCGGCTGCCCCCGTGTCCTAACTCGCACCGAGTCCCGTTCGCCCATCACCCCCTGTGCTCGCTGACCTACACTGGCTCCCGGTCCGGCAACGCCTCGATTTCAAAATTCTCATCCTTGTTTTCAAATCCCTCCATGGCCCTCGCCCCCCCCTCCCTATCTCTGTAACCTCCTCCAGCCCTACAACCCCCCGGAGATCTCTGCGCTCCTCTAATTCTGCCCTCTTGAACATCCCTGATTATAATCGCTCAACCATTGGTGGCCGTGCCTTCAGTTGCCTGGGTCCTAAGCTGTGGAATTCCCTGCCTAAACCTCTCCGCCTCTCTCCTCCTTTAAGATGCTGCTTAAAACCGACCTCTTTGACCAAGCTTTTGGTCACCTGCCCTAATTTAACCTTATGTGGATCGGGGTCAAATTTGTTGTCTTAAAATACTCCTGTGCAGCGCCCTGGGACGTTTTACTACGTTAAACGCGCTATACAAATACAGTTGTTGTTGTTGTTCTTTCCTGGGAAGCGCCCTGGGACATTTTACTACGTTAAAGGCGCTGTATAAATGCCAGTTGTTGTTCATTCCAAGTCCCTTGCTTAACTTTCAGGACTGCAGGTACCGGATGTGACCCACCCCAGACAATCGGCCCTGTAATCATGTGTGCTAAGATGGAGCATTGCTTCTGCACCAACTCCTATCATTGTATTGACAGGCTTTCCAATTTGCACTTGGAATGCCAACAACTTACTTGGACAAGTGGTTGAATCTAAGTTGAGGGGAACGTTCTTCACCCAGAGGGTGATGGAGGTCTGGAGCTCACTGCCTGAAAGGGTGGTAGAGGCAGAAACCCTCATCTCATTTTAAAAAGTGCTTGGATGTGCACTTGAAGTGGCGTAATCTACAGGGCTACGGACCAAGAGCTGGAAAGTGGGATTAGGCTGCAGAGCTCTTCAGTGTCGGCTGTGGTTCAGTTTATAGGAATCTCGCCTCTGAGTCAGAAGGTCGTGGGTTCAAGTCCCCCACTCCAGTGACCTGAGCGCAAAAATCTAGGCTGACACTCCAGTGCTGCACTGTCGGTGATGCCCCCTTTCGAGTGAGATGTTAAACCGAGGCCCCCTCGGGTAGATGTAAAAAAAATCCCATGGCACTATTTTGAAGAAGAGCAGGGGAGTTCTCCCCAGTGTCCAGGGCCAATATTTATCCCTCAATCAACATCACTAAAACAGATGATCTGGTCATTATCACATTGCTGTTTGTGGGAGCTTGCTGTGCGCAAATTGGCTGCCACGTTTCCCACATTACAACAGTGACCACGCTTCAAAAAGTACTTCATTGGCTGTAAAGCATTTTGGGACGTTCTGTGGTCGTGAAATGCGCTGTAGAAATGCCGTCTTCTTCCTTTTCATTTTGCAGCCAATGACTTGCTTGTGAAATGCAGTCACTGTTGTTATGTGGGCCAGAGAAGCCTTGAAACTGCATTTTAAGACGGTGTCGGCAGGGTCGAGATTGAGAGAGCAGATTGTGGACACAAAGGAGCTTTGAAGCGGAGTTCTCGGTTTGTGCCCTATAAAATGCGCACAACAGAAGAGACTGGAGCCCAGTTACACTCCCTGGCGGGTTGGTGGGTTCAGAGTGTACTTCTGCTTGTATCAAAAACGAGTCAGAAGTTCAAAGTGCTGTTCCCGGGTTTGTGCACCTTCGGTGTCCCAGTATTTGACTCAGCTCATGCCACTCTCCCTTCGATCGAAGTTTTCAAGATATTAAAGGGAACTAGGACTAGGGGACATAGTCTAAAAATTAGAGCCAGGCCTTTTCAGGAGTGAAATTAGGAAACACTTGTACACACAAAGGGCGGTAGAAGTTTGGGACTCTCTTCCGCAAACGGCAATCGATGCTGGGTCAATTGTTAATTTTAAATCTGAGATTGATAGCTTTTTGTTAAGCACAGGTATTAAGGGATGTGGGGCAAAGGCAGGTAGATGGAATTAGGTCACAGATCAGCCATGATCTCATTGACTGGCGGAACAGGCTCGAGGGGATAAATGGCCTCCTCCTGTTCCTATGTCCCCTCAGTTCAAGCCCCACCTGAGCCCACAATTTAGGCCGGCACTTCCAGTGCAGTACTGAGGGAGCGCCGCACTGTCGGAGGGGCAGTACTGAGGGAGCGCCGCACTGTCGGAGGGGCGGTACAGAGGGAGCGCCGCACTGTCGGAGGGGCAGTACTGAGGGAGCGCCGCACTGTCGGAGGGGCAGTACTGAGGGAGCGCCGCACTGTCGGAGGGGCAGTACTGAGGGAGCGCCGCACTGTCGGAGGGGCGGTACTGAGGGAGCGCCGCACTGTCGGAGGGGCGGTACTGAGGGAGCGCCGCACTGTCGGAGGATCAGTACTGCGGGAGCGCCGCACTGTCGGAGGATCAGTACTGAGAGAGTGCCGCACTGTCAGAGGATCAGTACTGAGGGAGCGCCGCAGTGTCAGAGGATCAGTACTGAGGGAGCGCCGCACTGTCGGAGGGGCAGTACTGAGGGAGCGCCGCACTGTCGGAGGGGTAGTACTGAGGGAGCGCCGCACTGTCGGAGGGGCGGTACTGAGGGAGTGCCGCACTGTCGGAGGGGCAGTACTGAGGGAGCGCCGCACTGTCGGAGGGGCAGTACTGAGGGAGCGCCGCACTGTCGGCGGTGCCGTCATTGAGATGAGACGTTAAACAGATGATAATTCAAAGACATTTAACTTGTATTACTGGATAATGTGATTCTCAAGCACCAAAACAATGACTGAAAGCAGATTAACGGCTCATACGTTGCCGCTGTGGGATCTTGCTGTGCAGGAGTTAGCTGCTGCGTGGGCCTACGTGACGAGAATGATTGGCTGCAACAGCCAGGAGAGATCACCGGCGGCTCACTGGGTCAGTGCACACCAGTGACGTGGTACTCACTGTGCCAGGAAGTGGGAGCTTCACCTCCTGGCCTGTGCTGGGAGCGGAGCGGAGCAGTACAGCCAGCCTGTGTTCCCGGGCTGCAGAGGAGGCATCAGCTTGTGTTCTCACTCCTGGTTGTGTGTGTGGGTGTGCGTACGTTGGATTAGGGCAGGATCGCGTTCATTTTGATGGGGTCTTCCGCGGGATTAAGACTGCTGTTGGCACTGATTCTTGGTTTGCACGTGAATGGAGGCATTTGGTCAAGAAAAGTCTGTGGATCTGTCGGAAGAAAGACTTGCATTTCTCTAGCGCCTTTCACGTCCTCAGGAAGTCCCAAAGCGCGTTACAGCCATTGAAGTACTTTCAAAGTGTAGTCACTGTTGCAACATAGGAAATGCAACCGCCAATTTCCGTACAGCAAGCTCCCACCAACAGAAATTAAATAATTGACCAGATTATCTGTTATGGTGATGTTGGTTGAGGGATAAATATTGGCCCAGGACAGCGGGGAGAACTGCCCTGCTCTTCCAATAGTGGCCGTGGGATCCTTCAGTGCGGCGCTCCCTCAGTACTGACCCTCCGACAGTGCGGCGCTCCCTCAGTACTGCCCCTCCGACAGTGCGGCACTCCCTCAGTACTGCCCTTCCGACAGTGCGGCGCGCACTCAGTACTGCCCCTCCGATAGTGCGGCGCTCCCTCAGTACTGCCCCCCCCCCGACCGTGCGGCGCTCCCTCAGTACTGCCCCTCTGACAGTGCGGCGTTTCCTCAGTACCGCCCCTCCGACAGTGCGGCGCTCCCTCAGTACTGCCCCTCCGACAGTGCGCGCTCCCTCAGTACTGCCCCTCCGACAGTGCGGCGCTGCCTCAGTACTGACCCTCCAACAGTGTGGTGCTCCCTCAGTACTGCCCCTCCGACAGTGCGCGCTCCCTCAGTACTGCCCCTCCGACAGTGCGCGCTCCCTCAGTACTGACCCTCCAACAGTGTGGTGCTCCCTCAGTACTGCCCCTCCGACAGTGCGGCGCTCCCTCAGCACTGCCCCTCCGACAGTGCGGCGCTCCCTCAGTACCTGCCCCTCCGACAGTGCGGCGCTCCCTCAGTACCGCCCCTCCGACAGTGCGGCTCTCCCTCAGTACTGCCCCTCCGACAGTGCGGCGCTCCCTCAGTACCGCACCAGGAGTGTCAGCCTGGATTATGGGCTCAAGTCTCTGGAGTGGGGCTCGAACTCATGACCTGCTGACTCCGACTGGTGCTCCAATATCTGCAAATGTAATTTCTCGATAGTTTCTGCTTGTGTGTTACTGTGTGAATGGGGAGCGAAGTCGGGTTCTAGCCTGATTTAGCGTTAGTGGTTCTTCCTGCGAGCTGTTTAAAAAGTCTCGGGGTGTGACTGTTTCGCGTGTGGTGCTTTGTGTGCACTGTGGAAAGTTTACATTGAGCGCGGGAATGTGAAAAATTCCGAAGCTTCGGCAGTTAGAGGAGCTGCCCTGTTACAGTGCTGGCATTTAGACGGGCTTTACATGTTTGTTTGGACAGGAGGAATCGAGAGTGGAACAAAAGGGATCTTTGAGACTTTTTTTTTGCTGAGGGGGAAAGGAGAGAGAAGGGTGGACGTATTACAGGCTGATTAGCATCTGGCTTACAGGAAAGGAAAGTCTGTGGGGAGCGTACGTTCAGTGGTGTAAGGAACAAAATGGAAGCCAAGCCAAAGGAGGAGGTACTCGGAGGGGAGCCCAAAAGCTTGGTCAAAGAGGTTGGATTTAAGGAGTTCTCCCCGCTGTCCTGTGGCCAATATTTATCCCTCGATCAACATCACTAAAAGAGATGAACTGGTCATTATCACATTGCTGTTGGTGGGAGCTTGCTGTGCGCAAATTGGTTGCCGCGTTTCCCACATTACAACAGTGACCACACTTCAAAAAGTCCTTCATTGGCTGTAAATCACTTTGGGACGTCCTGAGGTCATGAAAGGGACTTTTCACTCTTGTACTCGATGTCCCAATTTTAAAACCCAAAATGCTGTTGGCTTTTTTGAATGACTTATCTGCGATCTCACTCTCAAGGGATTATGTGTGGAGTTTGTCGCACCTCGTCCCATTCACCCCTCACCCCTGTGCTCGCCGACCTACGTTGTCTGTGTCCTCTTTAGGTCTATCACTCTCCTCCCTCACTGTTCACCATACTTCCAAGTTTTGTGTCATCTGCAAATTTTGAAGCTCCGTATTCCTCGATCCCTTTCCCTAACAAAAATCTATCGAACTCAGTCTTGAGGCTGGGGATAAATTGCAGCCATCGACAGCTTTTAGCGGGGGGGGGGGGGAGAGTTCCAGATTTCCACTACCCTTTGTGTGAAGAAGTGCTTCCTGACATCACCCCTGAACGGCCTGGCTCTAATTTTAAGACGATGCCCCCCTTGTTCTGGACTCCCCCCTCACCAGAGGAAATAGTTTCCCTGCATCTACATTGTAGAGTTGTGATAAAGGGCAGTTAGAAAGATTAACTGTAATCATCTGGCAGTGTTCTCTGACTATATATGCTGTGCCGATATACATCTCTTCACTTCACCTGACGAAGGAGCAGCGCTCCGAAAGCTTGTGATTTCAAATAAAGCTGTTGGACTATAACCTGGTGTTGTGCGACTTCTCACATTTGTCCACCCCAGTCCAACACCGACATCTCCACATCATTGTAGAGTTACATCGAGTTGACAGCACAGAGGCAGGCTATTCGGCCCAACTGGTCGATGCTGGCATTAATGCACCACTCGAGCCTCCTCCCACCCCACTTCATCTCACCCTGTCAGCGGGATCTTCTATCCCTCTCTTCCCTCATTTGCTTATCCAGCAAATGCATCAGAGCACCTGTATCCCTTTGCTCCTCTACCCCATTTAGACTCTTATTATCCGCGCAGTATTATTCCGACCAAAATGCACCACCTCACGCATATCTATATTCACAGAATCCCCACAATGCAGACAGAGGCCATTTCGGCCCATCGAGCCTGCACCGACACATATCCCACCCTATCCCCGTAACCCCACGTATTTAATCCCCCCTAACACTAAGGGTCAATTTATCACAGCCAAATCAACCTAACCCGCACATCTTTGGACTGTGGGAGGAAACCGGAGCACCCGGAGGAAACCCACGCAGACACGGGGAGAATGTGCAAACTCCACACAGGCCGGATTCGAACCCGGGTCCCTGGCGCTGTGAGGCAACAGTGCTAACCACTATGCCACTGTGTTGCCTTTGAAATTATTGAAATTAACTTGCATTTACACCCCCATTCCGCAGCTTGTTAACAGCTTCTTGTATTTTATCGCGCACTTCCTCAGTATTAACTACACCCCCAATTTGGTAGCAAAATACTGCGGATGCTGGAAATCCGAAAGAACAACAGAAAACGCTGGAAAAACTCAGCAGGCCAGGCAGCATCCGTGGAGAGAGAGAAACAGCGTTAACGTTTCAGGTCGAAGACGAAAGGTCTTCGACCTGAAACGTTAACTCTGTTTCTCTCTCCACGGATGCTGCCTGGCCTGCTGAGTTTTTCCAGCCTTTTCTGTTGTTACCCCCAATTTGGTGGTGTCTGCAAATTTTGAAATTGTACTTCAGCTTCCCGAGTCCAAATCGTTGATGTGAATTGTGAACAGCAGTGGTCCCAGCACCGATCCCTGTGGCACACCACTTTCCCACCTTTTGCCAGTCTGAGTAGCTACCCATTAACCCCCTACTCTCTGTTTTGTAACCAGCTCGCTATCCATTCTGCCACCTGTCCCCTGACTCCACATGCTCTGACCCGAGTCATGAATCCCTTTTAACATTTTGAACACCTCGATCAGATCGCCCCTCCCCCTCCGCCATAAGCTGGGGTGAGTCAGGAGCAGAGGTGGGGTGGGGTAGGTGGGAAGAGGATGAAGCTTTGTGTTGCCGGTGTTGGACTGGGGTGGACAAATGTGAGAAGTCGCACAACACCAGGTTATAGTCCAACAGCTTTATTTGAAATCACAAGCTTTCGGAGCGCTGCTCCTTCGTCAGGTGAAGTCAAATAAAACTGTTGGACTATAACCTGGTGTTGTGCGACTTCTCACAGCTGTAAAGACAGTTAGACCGAGGATTTCCGTGACGTGTTTGTGAAGTGGAAAGCCCCCGGCTTAAAAGGAAAGCTTCTCCCATTCGCAGAATCAGCGAGAGGAATGTAGTTGGACTGGTCCCGGGGGCGGGGGGTCAAGTTCTTTCCGAATATTCCCTCTTGGCTGCTTTAATCTTCCTGGTGCAGATGGCGGTGTCGGTCATTACAACAGTGACCACGCTTCAAAAAGTACTTCATTGGCTGTAAAGCGCTTTGGGACGTCCTGAGGTGGTGAAAGGCGCAGGAGAAATGCAAGTCTGTCTTTTTTTTCTTTCATTTGGTCGGGTCTTAACGGCTCACAGTCGACCCCGAGTTCCCCAGGCAGTTCGGAATGGGTTCAGTCCGAATCTTGTTCCGCTGATCGAAAATGAAACTGTATCGGAAGAGAAAGTTGCATCGAATTGACAGCACAGAAACAGGCCATTCGGTCCAACTGCTCCTTCCCAGGTTGGGTACAGCGCCCTGCTGATTCTGTTAGCGAAGTGCCTTTAAGCAGAGACCTCGAGCTCGATACCGATTTTCCCATCCAGGGACCCTCCGAGTGAAGTGACCTCATCAGTGCCCAAGACTGCCCCATTACTGTTTGTAGGTGCTTATCCACGGGGAACTGGATTAAATTTTTTTTTTATTCGTTTACGGGGGATGTGCGCGTCGCTGGCAAGGCCCAGCATTTATTGCCCATCCCTAATTGCCCTTGAGAAGGTGGTGGTGAGCCACCTTGAACCACTGCAGTCCGTGTGGTGAAGGTGCTCCCACAGTGCTGTTAGGGAGGGAGTTCCAGGATTTTGACCCAGTGACGATGAAGGAACGGCCGATATATTTCCAAGTCAGGATGGTGTGTGACTTGGAGGTGGTGGTGTTCCCGTGCACCTGCTGTCCTTCTAGGTGGTAGAGGTCGCGGGTTTGGGAGGTGCTGTCGAGGCAGCTTTGGCGAGTTGCTGCAGAGATCTGCAGTTGCTCGATCCCATTTCATTGGAGGCTTTCAATAGCTGTCGGAGAGAGTAAAAGCTTCTGTTCCTCTGGCCATCGCGGTCTGGATCAAGGCCCCAGATTTTTCTCCCCGCCCGCCCTTGAGCGACCGTGCTGTGGGTCCAGTTCCACAAGCACCCAGCGGTGCCTCTCCAGTACCTGGTTCGAGCGTGAGCCCGAGACAGCGAGGTAGCGGGGCTATTCGACCGCGGCGGGCAGCCTGACCCCGTCCGCGCACTTTCCCGGAGGGGGTCACCGTCTGGTGATGAGCGGGAGCCTTGGCTGGTTTACCCACTTGCTAAGGTGGAGCACTGATATCTTTACAATAGAATGACGTCCCCTTTAGATCTGGGGCAGTATAACCCCGTACGTTCCCCTCTCAGCTTAGGCTTGGGACAAGTTACCTTGGAGCACCCAAAGCCGGCCTAAGGGGAGAGGGGTAGTCACGAACTTGACCTGGATGGTTTAATGATCTGATCAGCTCGGCGTTCTGCTGTCCTCTTGGTAACGGGTTTCCGATCAACGAGAGAGCAGGTTGTTACGGTCCAGAAAGAGAGAGAGGGGGGCCAGGCTTAATCCATCTCTTATCGGTGAGGTTTGAAAAAGTAGGACATTAAACTCGTCCCTGTCTGTGGGCCTGCAGTAAAAAGAACAAAGAAGAACGAACCTGCATTTATACAATGCCTTTCACAACCTCCGGACGTCTCCAAAGTGTAGTCACTGTTGTAATGCAGGAAACACGGCAGGCAATTTCCCACGACAAGGTCCCACAAACATCATTGAACTGCATGACCAGATCATCTGCTATGGATGTTGGTTGAGGGATAAATATTGGCCCCAGGACACCGGGGAGAACTCCCCCTGCTCTTCTTCCAATAGTGGCCGTGGGATCGTTTACGTCCACCTGAGAGGGCAGACGGGGCCTCGGTTTAACGTCTCATCCGAAAGACGGCCCCTCCGACAGTGCTGCGCTCCCTCAGTACCGCCCCTCCGACAGTGCGGCGCTCCCTCAGTACCGCCCCTCCGACAGTGCGGCGCTCCCTCAGTACCGCCCCTCCGACAGTGCGGCGCTCCCTCAGTACCGCCCCTCCGACAGTGCGGCGCTCCCTCAGTACTGCCCCTCCAACAGTGCGGCACTCCCTCAGTACTGCCCCTCCGACAGTGCGGCACTCCCTCAGTACCGGCCCTCCGACAGTGCGGCGCTCCCTCAGTACCGCCCCTCCGACAGTGCGGCACTCCCTCAGTACCGCCCCTCCGACAGTGCGGCACTCCCTCAGTACCGCCCCTCCGACAGTGCGGCGCTCCCTCAGTACTGCCCCTCCGACAGTGCGCCGCTCCCTCAGTACTGGCACTGGGAGTGTCGGCCTGGATTATGGGCTCAAGTCTCTGGAGTGGGGCTCGAACCCACAACCTGCTGACTCCGGCGAGAGAGAGAGACCCACTGAGCCCCGGCTGAGTAGGGGGCAGACCCTGGCACTGTCAGATGGCAGGGGTGAGCCGAGCTGCTGGCGCTGACCACAGCCTGGCCTGCGAAGGATGTGAAAGGGCAACGAGCCCTGTGCCATCCTTAGCAGGCCCCTGGCGTTTGTGTGGAAGGGAGAGCTGAACGCCAGAGCAGGAAAATGGATACAAGGGGACAAAAGGTAAAATACGTTAAATACAGAGCAGGTGATGTAAAGTAACATTTAAAACAAACCTTTGAAGGTGGCAGGACAGGTTGAGAAGACTGCTAAAAAAAACATACGGGATCCTGGGCTTTATTAATAGAGGCATAGAGTACAAAAGCAAGGAAGTTATGCTAAACCTTTATTAAACACCAGTTCGGCCTCAGCTGGAGTATTGTGTCCAATTCTGGGCACCGCACTTTAGGAAGGATGTCAAGGCCTTGGAGAGGGTGCGGAGGAGATTGACCAGAGTGGTACCAGGGATGAGGGACTTCAGTGACATGGAGAGACTGGAGAAGCTGGGGTTGTTCTCCT
The DNA here is from genome assembly GCA_030390025.1 of Squalus acanthias. Classification (NCBI taxonomy): domain Eukaryota; kingdom Metazoa; phylum Chordata; class Chondrichthyes; order Squaliformes; family Squalidae; genus Squalus; species Squalus acanthias. Next base: position 852,880 of record JASTWF010000041.1, read on the forward strand.
TGGAGCAGAGAAGGTTAAGAGGAGAGTCAATAGAGGCGTTCAAAATCATGAAGGGTTTTGATAGAGTAGAGAGGGAGAAACTGTTTCCAGTGGCAGGAGGGTCGGTAACCAGAGGACACAGATTGAAGATAATTGGCAAAAGAACCAGAGGAGGAGATGGGATTTTTTTTTACACAGCAGGTTGTTGTGATCTGGAACGCGCTGCCTGAAAGGGCGGTGGAAGCAGATTCAATAGTAACTTTCAAAAGGGGAATTGGATAAATACTCAAAGGAGAAATTTTGCAGGGCTGTGGGGAAAGAGCACGGGGGCGGGGGGAGTGGGACTAATCATCTTTGGAAGAACCAGCACAGGCACGATGTGCTGAATGGCCTCCTCTGCACTGTAAGATTCCATGATTCTGTAAGGTATATATTTATAGTGCTTCTGACAGCCGGGCCAGTATTGAGGGGTGAGCCTCAGCGGGCTGAATGGTCTTTTATTATTTTCAGCTTTGTGTTACGCCTTTAATAGTTGCTTATTCCTCGCTGTTGGTGGAAGAGTTAAAATGTTTAGTGGGGGGGGGGGGGGTTAGTACTGGGAGAGAAGCTGCCTCAGAGTCTCCTGGAGCTGTGGCAGCCGAAGGGTTAAGTGACGGCGGCAGTTCCTTGTTCCACTTTCCGAGTCCAGGTCTGATGGCTGTTTGGAGCTGTGTGGGTGTGTGTGGCTGACTGCCACGTCTACTGCTGTGCGTCTCTTGGTGTCGTCGTGTGCAGATGAGCTGGCATCTGAGAGTGTTTGTGTCGGAGGAAGCGGTCTGACAGTAGTCTGGTCGATGCAAATGTATTCCTGTACAGAATGTCCTGTTCCACAAGTTTTCTTTCTCATTGCATGTGACGTACCCATTACCCACCCCCCCGGGCTCGCTGACCTGCATGGGCTCCCGGTCCGGCAATGCCTCCATTTAAAAATCCTCATCCTTGTTTTCAAATCCCTCCGCGGCCCTCGCACCCCCTCCCTATCTCTGTAACCTCCTCCAGCCCCACAACCCTCCGAGATCTCTGCGCTCCTCCAATTCTGGCCCCTTGAGAATCCCCCATTTCCATCGCTCCACCATTGGCGGCCGTGCCTTCAGCTGCCTGAGGCCCTAAGCTCTGGAATTCCCTGCCTAAACCTCTCCTCCTCTCTACCTTTCCTCCTTTAAGACGCTCCTTAAAACCTACCTCTTCGGCCAAGCCTGTCCCAATATCTCTACGTGGCTCAGTGTCAGATTTAGTCTGGTTATGCTCCTGTGAAGCGCCCTGGGACGATTTACTATGCTAAAGGCACTATATAAATGCAAGAAGTTGTTGTTGAATACAAATGTATTCCTGTACAGAACGTCCTGTTCCACGAGTTGTCTTTTTCATTACGTGCACTGTACTTGGCATCCCCTTGATGACATCATTCTGCCCCACAGTGTGATTTGCTTTTGTCCCTGTTTTTGCCCCTCCTCTCCTGGAAGTGCTTCCTGCTGCCAGAACTTGTCCAGCACTTCGCTTATGTGGCAATTCTCCGGGCACGGTCAGGGCCGGCAGGCTGGCTATTCAACTGTGCAGGCATCGCATCTCATCCCGATCCTGCCCACATGCCTGTCCTTGCCAGCAGTGGTCACTGCATGGCGATCAGGGCTGGGGCCCCTGGGCACCTTGGGCCTATTTACCCAAACAATGCCGCCCCCCCCCCCCCCCCCTCCCAAAGCCTCTGGGTACTGAGGCCAATTGAACATCCCCCAGCTGCTGCTCTGGCCAAGATCAGCTGGTGGAGAGCATGGACTGGTGGTGAAGCCTGTTTCATCGTTCACTGACTGAAAATGTTGCCAACCCCCCTCCGCACCATTTAGTTGTTTTCCATGTCTGTCTGGGTCCCATAACCCCCTCTGTTCGTTGACCTATATTGGCTCCCAGTCCGGCAACGCCTCGTTTTTTAAAATTCTCATCCTCTTGTCAAAATCCCTCCATGGCCCTATCCCCCCTCCCTATTTCTGTAACCTCCTCCAGCCTCACAACACTCCCAGTTCTCTGCGCTCCTCCAATTCTGGCCTCTTGAGCATCCCCCGATTTCCATCGCTCCACCATTGGCGGCCGTGCCTTCAGCTGCCTGGGGCCCTGAATTCCCTCCCTAAACCTCTCCGCCTCCCTCTCCTCCTTTAAGACGCTCCTTAAAACCTACCTCTCTGACCAATCTTTTTGACACCTGTCCTAATATCTCCTTATGTGGCTCGGTGTCAAATTATGTTTGAGAACGCTCCTGTGAAGCGCCTTGGGACGTTTAACTATGTTAAAGGCGCTATATAAATGCAGGTTGTTGCTGTAAGATCCACTCTCATTCGTTAAGGGAGGATCGAGGGAGGGAAGGGGGTTATAAATCTGTGGAATTCTCTGCCCCAGAGAGCCGTGGAGGCTGGGTCATTAAATACATTTAAGGTGGAGATAGACAGATTTTTGCTCGATAAGGGAGTGAAGGGTTATGGGGAGCGGGCAGGGAAGTGGCTTTGAGCCCAAGATCAGCCATGATCTTATTGAATGGCGGAGCAGGCTCGAGGGGCCGAGTGGCCTATTCCTGCTCCTATTTCTTCTGTTCTTATTCTTCTCTTGTTTCCAGGCAGGGGCTATGAGTCTCGATGAATACGCGAAGACGTCACGGTCCCTCCAGTACTGAGCAGGGAGTGTACCTCGGGCCAACGCAGACACAAGTACTCACCTCCAAATCCTTTCCTTCGGTCTCCGTCTCTTCCGGCCCGCCCCCCGCCTTCTTCGAAGACACCATGTCGTGCCGCGATCGCACGCAGGAGTTCTTCGCTGCCTGCAAGTCGATGCAGAACAGACAGGTGAGTGCTCGGGGGCGAGGAAGCGGGAGGGAGCCAGGGGTGGGGTTGGGGGGGGAGAGATTGGGAGGGGTTGGGGGAGCAGGAGAGGGATGGAAGGAAGAGGAGAAGGAGATGTGGAGGGAGGATGGGTAGGAGGGGAGGGCGAATGGGTAGAGAGCAGAGGAGGGAGGAGATCATGGGAGGATGAGGGAGGAGG
>JASTWF010000041.1:856421-876421 GCA_030390025.1 Squalus acanthias
CAGTTGCGTGTGTTAAAGTCTCTCCCATCACAAGGCTTCACTGTTTTATCGATATTAATGTGCACGTCGCTCCACTAATACAGGTAGTGTAGTGGGCATGTTACTGGTCTAGTAACTCTGAGACCTGGACTAATAATTAACAAACAAGAGTTCAAATCCCACCATGGCACTTTGAGAATTTCTACAACCTTTGGGGTACATATCCCCAGGCTCGCCAAGTGTGAATCAAGGCAGTGAATGCTTGATAGGCTGTTCAACAGCAGGGGCATCACATATTCATGCCTGGTAACTACTGTCATTACCTGGAATTATATAGAATTTACAGCACAGAAACTGGTCTGTGCCGGTGTATCTGCTCCACACGAGCCTCCTCCCACCCCTCTTCATCTCACCCCATTAGCATATCCTTCTATTCCTTTCTCCCTCATGTGTTTATCCAGCTTCCCCTTAAATGCATCTATACTATTCGCCTCGACCACTCCCTGTGGTAGCGAGTTCCACATTCTCCCCACTCTCTGGGTAAAGAAGTTTCTCCTGAATTCCCGATTGGATTTATTAGTGACTATCTTATATTGATGGCCCCTAGTTCTGGTCTCACCCGCAAGTGGAAACATCTTCTCTATGTCTATCCTATCGAAACCCTTCATCATCTTAAAGACCTCGATCAGATGCACCTCTCTCTCACCTCTGAGTCAGAAGGTCGTGGTGTCGAGTCCCACACCAGTCCCATAATCCAGGCTGACACTCCCAGTGCAGGACTGAGGGAGCGCTGTACTGTCGGAGGAGCAGTACTGAGGGAGCGCTGTACTGTCGGAGGGGCAGTACTGAGGGAGCGCCGCACTGTCGGAGGGGCAGTACTGAGGGAGTGCTGCACTGTCGGAGGTGCCGTCTTTTGGATGAGACGTTAAACTGAGGCCCCGTCTGCCCTCTCAGGTGGACATAAAAGATCCCACGGCCACTATTGAAAGAAGAGCAGGGGGAGTTCTCCCCGGTGTACTGGGGCCAATATTTGTCCCTGAACCAACATCTAAAACAGATGATCTGGTCATTATCACATTGCTGTTTGTGGGAGCTTGCTGTGCGCAAATTGGCTGCCGTGTTTCCCACATTACAACAGTGACTACACATCCAAAAGTACTTCATTGGCTGTAAAGTGCTTTGGGACGTCCTGAGGTCATGAAAGGCGCTATATAAATGCAAGTTCTTTATATAGGTTTTAATAGCCTTCATTTAATTTCCCCCCTCTCCGATCTTTCTCTTTTAGAATGGACTTCAGGTTAACAAGCCTCTCCTGAACGCAGTGCGCCAGCGGAGTGAGTTCACGGTCATGGCGAAGTGAGTGTCAGCACGCTGGTAACAAACCGAGCACGCGGGCGGTGTAGGGGAGCCCAGCGAGTGAGCACTGGGTCCGGCTGCCAATGTGAAGCTGATTGGGTGCCACAGCTGCCTGTTTCTGTTCTCTCCCAACCCCCACCCCACCCTATTTGACGATGGATGGCAACACAACACACACCCCAATCCCGACCTCGCCCACTGCCCGCGTAACTCCCACTTTCCAGCAAGGTGCAATCGGGAGCGAGAGCCGTGGTTGATTCCCTCCGTCCCTGGCCCAGGGGGGTAGCCACCTAACCGCTTGCTGTGGTGGCTGAGATCGACTAACGCAGCACGGATTAGGTCAGTGTGACAGGGGAATAGGGTGCCATTACCCGCTGAACCACAGGGGGAGCTGCTTCCTTTTGAAAGATCCTTCGAGCTATCGCTTGGATTGGAAAAGATGCCGGTTAACTCGGTAATGGCTTTTGGTGCGACATGCCTTGTGACGTAAGAAAACTACTAGGCACTTGGTCTAAGCGTTAAACAAAGCTTTAATCAACTGTTTTACAACATGGAGATCTAGTTGTGTCCTTCCCTAGTTCCTGTTAAAGAATGTCCTGAGCAAGCTGGGCCCGTGCCCGAGTATTTATACTCTCCCTGGACAGCGCCACCCGCAGGCCACTCAGTATTATTTCATAAGTCTTTCTTTCATGAATGACAACTTCATGTCACCCTGTCTTCTCGAGAGTAGAGGGTTTGACAGGGTGGATGCAGGGAGGATGTTTCCCCTGGCTGGAGAGCCTCGAACTAGGGAGGGGGTCACAGTCTCAGGATAAGGGGTCGGCTATTTAAGACTGAGATGAGGAGAAATTCCTTTACTCAGGGTTGTGAATCTTTGGAATTCTCTACCCCAGAGGGCTGTGGATGCTGAATCGTTGAGTATACTCAAGATAGAGATCGATAGATTTTGGTACTCTCGGGGAATCCGGGATATTGGTATCTGGCGGGAAAGTGGAGTGCATAGAATCATAGAAGATAGGAGCAGGAGCAGGTCCATTCGGCCCCTCTAGCCTGCTCCGCCATTCAATGCGATCATGGCTGATCATCCAAACTCAGTACTCTGTCCCTGCTTTCTCCCCATATCCCTTGATCCCTTTAGCCTTAAGAAATATATCTATCTCCTTCTTGAATATATTTAATGAATTGGCCTCTACTGCCTTGTGTGGTAGAGAATTCCACAGGTTCACCACTCTCTGGGTGAAGAAATTCCTCCTCATTTCTGTCCTAAATGGCTTCCCCCTTATCCTTAGACTGTGACCCCCTGGTTCTGGACTCCCCCGCCATCGGGAACATCCTTCCTGCATCTAGTCTGTCTAGTCCTGTCAGAATTTTATAAGTTTCAATGAGATCCCCTCTCATTCTTCTAAACTCCAGCGAGTATAAGCCCAAGTTGAGGTCGAAGATCAGCAAAGATCTTATTGAATGGTTGAGCAGGCTCGAGGGGCCGTTTTGCCTACTCCTCCTATTTCTTATGCTATGTTGTTGCAACGATCACGGAAGGAATTAAATCTGCAGATCGCAGGCGGTGTTTCTGTCAGAATCATACCTCTGCCTGCAGGAGAACGAACGTGACGCCATTGCTATTTTTTTTCTTTGCAGACGAATCGGCAAAGATTTGAGTAACACATTCTCCAAACTGGAAAAGCTGACCATATGTAAGTAAACGCAACACAGAATCGTAGACTAGGGCAGCACAGAAGGAGGCCATTGAGCCCATCGTGTCACGCTCTGATGTATTTTACCACCGTGGGTCGTGCGTGTCAAAAAAAAATCTCCGTCTTCCTCAACCGAACAAGTGAAATCTGGTTCGACTTCTGTTGGGACGCAAGGGTACGGCAGCCTTGGTGGATCTGTTATATTGGACCAGCGACCCACAGGTTGCGGAGTTCAAATGCCACCAGGGCCAGATGTGAAATTGAATTCAGCAAATCTGGTCGTTTGTGGGGCTGGCACCTGCTAAATTGATCATGAAAAGCTGTCGGATTGTCGTAAAAACCCAACTGAGTCACTAATGCCCTTCAGGGAGCGGAAGGTGCCGCCCTTGCCCGGTCTAGGCCGACACGGAGTTGATTCCTAATACAGGAAACTCTTTATTAACCGGCACCCAAATATCCGGAAATCTCTCTTAACCGGCAAAATTCTTGAGTAGGTAACCGGGGTTTTCCTTCATCTCTCCTTTAAAAATAACTTTAAAAAAAAACCCTGAGGCGTGTAGATTGGGAGGGGAATGCGCAGCCCGGGTAGGCAGCGGACACGACAGATGGTCAGCTGGCGGTCCACGGGGAGACGGAGCTCCGAATGCAGGCGCATGTCAGTGTGTACGGGGCTCTCGTACGTTGGGAGATATAACTCTCCGTTATCCGGACTTTTTGATTAACCGGCACCACGCCGGTCCCGTCTGTGCCGGTTAATAAAGAGTTTCCTGTACCCTCAGGACAACTAGGGGTGGATGATAAATGTGGCCTCGCCAGCGTCGCCCCCCCCCCCCCCCCCCAATCCCGAGAACAGATATAAAGGTACTAAGTGGAGTGGTCACACTGGCCTGCGCCTTCGCTCTGCATTGGATCTCACATTTACCCCAAATCACGCCAAGGGGATGTGCTGCGTTCCATTGGGTGGAAGAGCTTGCAGATGCGTTGAATCCAAGTTAGTCCCCCTGCACCGTGCACCACACTGTGACTGAGGGGCACAACCCGCACCTACACCTTGACTCGTGCTGCTGCAGAATCGGTGTGCGCGCACACGCACACACCAGCACGTGCGCGGACACAGGTACAGGTACGTGGATGCACGCGCGCGCACAGACACGTACGCCGGCGCAGCAAAGCACGCAGACGCACAAGGTGGGCCCAGCGCGTTGAGCCTCGTGTTATTTTCTGCTCTCCTTTCTCCCAGCTGCACAGCGCTGCGACTGGGAGCTCAGTGAGCGGAGAGCCAGAGCCTATCGCTAGTCTAGAGCACTCGGAGGTGCATGGCGGGGTGGGGGCCGCACCTCTCAGTGTGCCTGTGGCTCCATGCAACAATTCGCAGCTCTGGGATGTTCCTGGAGCTGAGCGAAAGGAAGGTAGTAGTGTTCGGGGGGGTGGTGGGGCAATGTCACTATCCTGTTCTTCCAGCCATGCACCAGATGGTGCCTGTGTTCCGAGGCAGACACCAGTACAAAGCGGAGGGGATTTTTTTCATTTGACTTCCTGTTGTCACATTTCTTGTAACACGTCTTGTCAACCGTTTCCCATTTACATTCCTGTGTCCACATTTAGAATGGAGTTTGCCTATGTAAACATCGCTGCTACTGAACAGGCTGGGGCTCTGTTCTCCGGCAAAGAGAAGGCTGAGGGCTGACCTGATCATGCTCTTTAAAATTATGAAGAGGTTCGACAGGGTAGACGTAGAGAAGATGTTTCCACTTGTGGGGCAGACCAGAACTAGGGGCCATCAATATAAGATAGTCACTGATAAATCCAATGGGGAATTCAGGAGAAACTTCTTTACCCAGAGAGTGGTGAGAATGTGGAACTCGCTACCACAGGGAGTGGTTGAGGCGAATAGTATAGATGCATTTAAGGGGAAGCTGGATAAACACATGAGGGAGAAAGGAATAGAAGGATATGGTGATGGGGTGAGATGAAGAGCTTGGGAGGAGGCTGGTGTGGAGCAGAAACACCGGCACGGACCAGTTGGGCCCAATGGCCTGTTTCTGTGCTGTGAATTCTATGTAATTCCCTTAAACACCCAGTATTCCACAAGCTCCGCAGAACCTTCTGGAAAGTTGGAATTTATTTCTAGATTCAGAGCTCCCTCCGCGGTTTGTTGGCTAAAGCAGCAGCAAGCTGTACAGGCTCGAATGTTCCAGATTCAGTCACTGCTCTGTGTTGAGTTAGCTGGCCCCAGCTTGGCGTCTGCATACAATCAGCCACAGTGCCCTTGGGTTAGAGAAGGAAAAGCGATCAGCCAGGGTTCCGGTTCCGAGTCACGATCTCTGCTGGGAAGTACATGTCCCTTGCAAATAAGATTGGGTTCGGCTGTGATACCTGCCGTAGTGCAATAGTCTAGCGACACTGTTTAGGCTCCGATCTGAAGAATGGCCTCTCGGGTGAAAAACTGCTCTTCCAATAGCACCCTGGGATCTTTTATGCCCACCTGAGAGAGCAGACGGGGCCTCGGTTGAACATCTCATCCGAAAGACGGCACCTCCGACAGTGCGGCGCTCCCTCAGTCCTGCCCCTCCGACAGTGCGGCGCTCCCTCAGTCCTGCCCCTCCGACAGTGCGGCGCTCCCTCAGTCCTGCCCCTCCGACAGTGCGGCGCTCCCTCAGTCCTGCCCCTCCGACAGTGCGGCGCTCCCTCAGTACTGGCACTTGAGTGTCGGCCTGGATTATGGGCTCAATCTCTGGACCGTTATCTATTCTATATATAAATCCCCTGAACTCCTCGAATAGATTCCAGCCTGTAACTCAGTCCCGGGTATCTGATATTCTATATATAAGCCCCCCGAACTCCCCGATTAGATTCTAGCCTGTAACTCACTCCTGGGTATCTGTTATTCTATATATAAACCCCCCCCCTCCGAACCCCTCGATTAGATTCCAGCCTGTAACTCACTCCCGGGTATCTGTTATTCTATATATAAACCCCCCGAACCCCTCGATTAGATTCTGATTTGACCCTGTGTTTGTGGTTGGTTCTCACTTGTACTGATGGCGACTCCTGGTTCTGTTGCAGTGGCGAAGCGGAAATCGCTGTTCGACGACAAGGCGATTGAAATCGAGGAGTTGACGTACATCATCAAACAGGTCCGGCACGTTCAACTGAAATGTTTCATTTTTCACTCCATGCTTCCCCCAGCCCTTTCTCCCTGAAGAAAGAAAGAGACTCGCATTTCGACAGCGCCTTTCATAACCTCAGGACATCCCAAAGAGCTTTACAGCCAATGCAGTACTTCACTGACTGTAAAGCGCTTTGGCGTGTCCTGCGGTCGTGGAAGGCGCTATAGAAATGCAAGTCCTTTTTTTTTCTTGTGTCGGAGGGACCGAGTTATTAGCCACGGTTTGAAAACCTAGACTGGCCTTAAAAGGGGTTTAAACGCGAGCGAGCCTCGTCGAGGGATACAAGATGACTGAGTGGCATCAAAAGGGGCTCATCCCGACTCCCCGTTTCATGGGAGCGCAGGGACAAACGGGGGCTGATGTTGGGAAACCCTTCTTCGCACAGAGTGGTTAACACCTGGAGTGGGTGGGGGAGTGCAGGCGAAAACTTTGGGGGGCGTGTAGGGAGTGTGAGCTTGATGGGCCGAATGGCGCCTCTCACCTGTGCACCACGTGAGATTTTCTCACTGGTTTCCGCCAAGGTCTGATGCACCCGGTGCCGCGGCTGAGTGGCCATTCATCATGCACGAGCCTGGTGAACGTCAACAAGCGAGGGAGGGAGCATAGAAGATAGGAGCAGGAGTAGGCCATTCGGCCTGACCTGCTGAGTATTTCCAGCATTCTCTGTTTTTATGCCAGCTTCTCTAGTCTCTCCACGTAACAAATCTTTAATAAATGCTCAGTGGCAGACTGGCCAGGCGTCCTTACCCACTGAATTATACAGACCAGTCCAAACCCTGATCTGCATCGAGGTGGACGATCTCCGCGGGGTGGGGGGGCAGGGTAGCAGTGGTGGTGCTACGGTCTGTGAGATTGGCGGGGGCGGGGGGGGGGGGTGAGATAGGGGAAGCAGTCAACCGGAGCTCCCACTCCTGACTGCGTTCCTGGGACCTCTGCTGCATGTAGAGAGTAGGCAAGGGCAGGACAGAGCTCGACAACACTGTCAATATATATTAATGATCTAGACGAGGGAACTAGACGTAATATCTCTAAGTTTGCAGACGACACAAAGCTGGGTGGGCGTGTGTGCTGTGAGGAGGATGCAGAGAAACTCCAGTATGATTTGGACAGGTTGGGTGATTGGGCAGATGCAGTATAATGTGGATAAATGCGAGGTTATCCACTTTGGTGCAAAAACAGGAAGACAGATTATTATCTGAATGGCAATAGATTGGGAAAAGGGGAAGTGCAACAAGATCTGGGAGTCCTTGTGCACCAGTCGCTGAAGGTAAGCATGCAGGTGCAGCAGGCGGTTAAGAAGGCAAATGGTATGTTGGCCTTCATAGCGAGAGGATTCAAGTACAGGAGCAAGGATGTCTTGCTGCAGTTGTACAGGGCCTTGGTGAGACCACACCTTGAGTATTGTGTGCAGTTTTGGTCGCCTTATCTGAGGAAGGATGTTCTTGCCATGGAGGGAGTGCAGCGAAGATTCACCAGACTGATACCTGGGATGGCAGGAATGACGTTTGAAGAGAGATTGGGTCGATTAGGCTTATATTCGCTAGAGTTTAGAAGAATGAGAGGGGATCTCATTGAAACTTATAAAATTCTAACACGACTGGACAGACTAGATGCAGGAAGGATGTTCCCGCTGGCGGGGGAGTCCAGAACCAGAGGTCACAGTCTAAGGATAAGGGGTAAGCCATTTAGGACTGAGATGAGGAGGAATTTCTTCACCCAGAGAGTGGTGAACCTGTGGAATTCTCTACCACAGAAGGCAGTTGAGGCCAATTCATTAAATATATTCAAGAAGTAATTAGATATATTTCTTAAGGCTAAAGGGATATGGGGAGAAGGCAGGGACAGGGTACTGGATTTGGATGATCAGCCATGATCTCATTAAATGGCGGAGCAGGCCAGAGGGGCCGAATGGCCGACTCCTGCTCCAATCTTCTATGCTTCTATCCGCAGTATTTTGCTTTTGTACAGAAGCTGGGTTTGTTCTCCTTTAAAACAGAGAAGGTTAAAGGGAGATTGAATGTTCAAAATCATGAAGGGACTGCCGTGTTTGTCAGCTCGATGGGCCGAATGGCCTCTCTCACCTGTGCATCTCACTGAGTAAATTAGGAGAAACTGTCTCCAGTGGCAGGAGGGTCGGTAACCAGAGGACACAGATTTAAGATAATTGGCAAAAGAACCAGAGGGGGAGATGAGGAGAATGTTTTTTACGCAGCGAGTTGTGATCTGGAACGCGCTGCCTGAGGGGGCGGTGGAAGCAGATTCAATAGTAACTTTCAAAAGGGAATTGGATAAACACTTGAAGGGGAGAAATACGCAGGGCTACGGGGAAAGAGTGGGTGTGGCGGGGGGGGGGGGGGGGGGGAAGAAGGGAATAATTGGATAGCTCTTTCAATAGCACAATGGGCCGAATGGCCTCCTTCTGTGCTGTACGATTCTCTCTCTCTCTCTCTTTGTGCAGTTTCCAATTGCTCTTAATGACAATCTGTCTTTCTAGGATATAAACAGCCTGAACAAGCAGATCGCGCAACTGCAAGACTTCGTCAGAGCCAAGGGGAGCCAGAATGGCCGACACTTACAGACGCATTCCAACACCATTGTGGTCTCGCTGCAGGTAATCCCCCCCCCCGCCCAGCCTAGCCTGTCTGCTCCGCAAGGGGCGTGCTGGGGGAACGGCAGTGGTTTTCTTAGTGTTCACGTGGCACGTTAATGAGAACCCCGACACTCCTGCGTGCATGCACACAAACTTGCCCTTCTTTAAAATTCATTCTCGGGGATGTGGGCGTTGCTGGCCAGACCGACTCCCAGCGTTGGCAGCCTAGGTCTCACCGCAGTGTCTGCGACCTCGCTCACCCTTGAGCGAGCCCAGAGTTACCGGTGCTGCCGCGGTCTGATTCTCGGGACGACGCTCTGGCCCCCAATATTTTTAACGTGTCTTCTTTTCCTTCTCTTTCGCAGTCCAGACTGGCCTCCATGTCAAACGATTTTAAGTCGGTTCTCGAAGTGAGGACGGAGGTAATGCCCGCTTTACGTTTTGAAACTTTGGTCTCGCGGCGGTAGAGTCGCTAGCTGAGCGGGGACCGTTCATCCTGCAGCCTGCGTCAGTGTGACTGAGGTCGAACCCACACAGCTGCTTTCAGTGTATCAAGGGTGTACAGAAGAGGACAGAATGAATGAGAGTTGCCAAACATAGGAACAGCAGGAGGCCATTCAGCCCCTCAAGCCCCTTCGCCATTCAGTTAGTTCATGGCTGATCTGTACTGTAACTCCATTTACCCGCCTTGGTTCCGTACCCCTGAATAACCTTGCCTAACAAAAATCGATCAATGGTTTTGGGCAGTGTTTATTTCCCCCCCCCCTCCCATAGAGAGCAGATTAACACAGCCGGGTGGGGGGGGGGCACTGCATTTAACCTCAATGGGTTCCCATTCCTGATCGCTATACAGTGACCCGACTGGACTGTGTGTGTCTGTCTGTGTGTGTGTCTGTTTGTGTATCTGTGTCTGGACTGCACTTCAGATTGGCTGTAAAGCGCTTTGAGACGTCCGGTGGTCATGAAAGGCGCTATATAAATGTAAGTCTTTCTTTTGTGTTTGTTTGTGTGTGTGTGTCTGTCTGTGTGTGTGTGTGTGTGTGTGTGTCTGTCTGTGTGTCTCTGTGTGTGTGTGTGTGTGTGTGTGTGTGTGTGTGTGTGTGTGTCTGTCTGTGTGTGTGTGTGTCTCTGTCTGTGTGTGTCTGTCTCTCTGTGTCTCTGTGCCTGCGTGTGTCTCTGTGCCTGCGTGTGTGTGTGTCTGTGCCTGCATGTTTGTGTGCGTGTGCGGGTCAGGCTTGGCTCCGATGCCTCCCCACTGTCGAGTAGCTCATCAGGGAGGGGTGTAAATTCCCTATCAGTAGCTTATGATCTGAGCGTCCGTATTCCTCCGGTTTCCTGATTTGTAATTAACTTATCCCAACTCGATCCAGAGTGCTGAACAGGTAATTCCGCTAACGGGCAGGACAGTACGTACAATAGGAAATTAAGCTTCATCCTTTATCTCTGATCCCTATCTGTGGATCAGTCAGGCTCTTCCTTCCTGTACTAATCCCCTCCAGCCATCACCTCACCCCATTAGCAGCCCCACTGATGGGGAGTGAATAGCTGGAAGATTACCGCAGGAAGCAGGGGATGCTGAAGTAAATCTGGCAGAGACTGACGGACATTTATCTGTGCACTGCACCCAGTGTCACGCCTGTTATCAGGCCCCTCAGACACTGGGTCTCGGCAGTCACTCGGAGTCTCCTAGTGTGAGATGAAGCGGGTCCACCATCTGTGTGCGTCAGACTCCGCTGAAACCCCCGGGGTTCCAATGTGTGCGTGGCCTGCGTTAGAAGTGTTGTATCAGTAGGTACGTGCAGTGGCTGGTGCGGAACGGAGCCATAGCGACCGGGAATGGTGCCAGTCGCGCCGACTGAGGTGTCAGCGGGGCACTATAGTGACACTTGTGAGCAGCATAGATCAGGACTGAATAGGGTCGCCGTGGCGATGGATCAATCTTCTGCCCTTCCGCTTAGTTCCCTGTCGTAATCAAGGAGTACTGATACAAAACTGCTGCTCGGGGCAGGTTAAATGGGTGGGGTAGAGTCCCCGGTAATCTGCTCCATTGTTGGCCTCATTTTAACTCGAAATCCAAGGGTCAGTCAGCCGTGGCTCTGTGGGTGTCTCTCTCTCACCTCCGAGTCAGAAGGCCGTGGGTTCGAGCCCCACTCCTGAGACTTGAGCCTATAATCCAGGCCGACACTCCAGTGCAGTACAGAGGGAGCGCCGCACTGTCGGAGGGGCGATACTGAGGGAGCGCCGCACTGTCGGAGGGGCAGTACTGAGGGAGCGCCGCACTGTCGGAGGGGCAGTACTGAGGGAGCACCGCACTGTCGGAGGGGCGGTACTGGGGGAGCGCCGCACTGTCGGAGGGGCAGTACTGAGGGAGCGCTGCACTGTCGGAGGGGCAGTACTGAGGGAGCGCCGCACTGTCGGAGGGGCAGTACTGAGGGAGTGCCGCACTGTCGGAGGGGCGGTACTGAGGGAGTGCTGCACTGTCGGAGGGGCAGTACTGAGGGAGCACCGCACTGTCGGAGGGGCAGTACTGAGGGAGCACCGCACTGTCGGAGGGGCGGTACTGAGGGAGTGCCGCACTGTCGGAGGGGCGGTACTGAGGGAGTGCCGCACTGTCGGAGGGGCAGTACTGAGGGAGTGCCGCACTGTCGGAGGGGCAGTACTGAGGGAGCACCGACCGCACTGTCGGAGGGGCAGAACTGAGGGAGCGCCGCACTGTCAGAGATGCCGTCTTTCGGATGAGACGTTAAACCGAAGCCCCCGTCTACTCTCTCAGGTGGATGTAAAAGATCCCACGGCCCCTATTGGAAGAAGAGCAGGGGGAGTTCTTCCCAGTGTCCTGGGCCAATATTTATCCCTCAATCAACGGATTATCTGGTCATTATCACATTGCTGTTTGTGGGAGCTTGCTGTGCGCAAATTGCCTTTCTTATTTCCTACATTACAACAGTGACCACACTTCAAAAGTACTTCATTGGCTGTAAAGCGCTTTGGGACGTCCTGAGGTGGTGAAAAGCAAGTCTTTCTTTCTGAGCCGCCTTCCGGGGTGTACACCTTCTGATCTGACCCCTTGTCCAGGGACTGGATTCGGGCAGCCGGTTTTCTGCGGCTCTCGGAGCTGCCCATGTCAAAGAGCTGGTCGCAGCAGAGCTGTCTCCGAAAGGCAGCTCCTGCACACGTCAGCCGGAGTGCGAGTTAAAGCAGCTGTGGAGTGGATTGTAGATGGATTGGGACTGGGGGGGATTGTACATGGTGTGTGCAAGGAGAGAGGTTGGAGGGGTCGCTTTTAACATCTTATTTTGTTTGTTCTTTTTCCTGGTGGGCAGAATCTGAAAATGCAGAGGAACAGGAGAGAGCAGTTCTCGCAAGCCACAGTATCGAGCCTCCCACCTTCAGCCGCGAACGGATACGGTAAGCGCCGTCTCATTTACTGCCCGCCGCGAATCAGTACAGTAATTACTGATCCGGATACGGGGCAGTCGAGGGTTGCTCCCTGTCCTTTACTGATACGGGAGGGTCGAGGGTCCCTTACGGGGGATCCGGATATGGGGCCTCCGATTGCAGTCAGAAAAGTTTTAAGAGGTAACCGCGGTGGTTGGGGCGGAGGAGAGCAGAAATGAAACAAAACGAGTTGGTTTCAGTTTATGTCGAACGTGGAGAGAGATGTTGCAGATGACACGAAAATTGGTGGGGTGGTAAATAGCGAGGAGGGAAGCCTCAGGCTACAGGACGATACAGACGGGTTGGTCAGATGGGCAGAGCAGTGGCAAATGCAATTTAACCCTGAAAAGTGTGAGGTGATGCATTTTGGGAGGACTAACAAGGCAAGGGAATCCACAATGAATGGTAGGACCCTAGGAAGGACAGAGGATCAGAGGGACCTTGGCGTGCATGTACATAGATCCCTGAAGGCAGCAGGACAGGTAGATAAGGTGGTTAAAAAGGCATATGGGATACTTGCCTTCATTAGCCGAGGCATAGAATATAAGAGCAGGGAGGTTATGATGGAGCTGTACAAAACGCTAGTTAGGCCACAGCTGAAATACTGTGTGCAGTTCTGGTCGCCACACTATAGGAAGGATGTGATTGCATTGGAGAGGGTGCAGAGGAGATTCACCAGGATGTTGCCTGGGCTGGAGCGCTTCAGCGATAAAGAGAGACTGGGACAGGCTGGGGTTGTTTTCCTTAGAGCAGAGAAGGCTGAGGGGGGACCTGATTGAGGTGTACAAAATTATGAGGGGCATAGATAGGGTAGATAGAAAGGAACTTTTCCCCTTAGTAGAGGGGTGAATAACCAGGGGGCATAGTTTCAAGGTAAGGGGCGGGAGGTTTAGAGGGGATTTGAGGAAAAACTTTTTCACCCAGAGGGTGGTTGGAATCTGGAACTCACTGCCTGAAAGGGTGGTAGAGGCAGGAACCCTCACAACATTCAAGAAGCATTTAGATGAGCACTTGAAACGCCATAGCATACAAGGCTACGGACCGAGTGCTGGAAAGTGGGATTAGAATAGACAGGGCTTGATGGCCGGCGTGGACACGATGGGCCGAAGGGCCTCTTTCTGTGCTGTGTAACTCTGGGACTAATCCATACCTGGCCTGAACCCCAGCCTCTGCTGGTCTGAAATATAGGAACAGGAGTCGGCCATTCAGCCCCTCGATCCTGTTCCGCCGTTCTATTAGATCACGGCTGATCAACTCCATCGACCCGTCTTGGTTCCATGACCCTTACCCAACAAAAATCAATCGAATCCGTTTTGAAATTTTCAATTAATCCCCAGCCTCAACAGCTTTTGGCGAGAGAGTTCCAGATTGCCACCACCCTTTGTGTGAAGAATGGCTTCCTCCTAGTGCTCTTGACTAGAGGGTTAAAATAGAAAGGGGAGGAAGTTTTGCCACAGCTATACAAAGCCCTGGTTGGACCACATCTGGAGTACTGTGTTCAGTTCTGGGCCCCGCACCTTAGAAAGGATATATTGGCCTTGGAGGGAGTTCAGCGCAGATTCAGCAGAATGCGACCAGGGCTCCAAGAGTTAGATTATGAGGAGAGATTACATCAACTAGGCTTGTATTCCCTGGAATACAGAAGGTTAAGGGGTATTAGTATTTTGAAAGGAATTGATGGGGTCGATAGAGAGAAACTTTTTCCGCCGGTAGGGGAGTCTAGGACAGGGGGACATGACCATAAAATCAGAGCCAGGCCATTCAGGAGAGAAGTTAGGAAACGCTTCTTCAAGCAAAGGGTGGTTGAAGTGTGGAACTCTCTCCCACAAATAGCAGCGGATGCCAGCTCAATTCATAACTTTAAATCTGGGATCGATAGATCTTTTGCTGGCCAAGGGTATTAAGGGATACGGAGCCAAGAAGGGTAGATGGAGTACAGATCAGCCATCATCTCGTTGAATGGCAGCACAGGCTCGAGGGGCTCAATGGCCTCCTCCTGTTCCTATGTTCCTGACATCACCCCTGAACGGCCTGGCTCTAATTTTAAGGTTCTGCCCCCTTGTTCTGGACTCCCTCCACCAGAGGAAATAGTTTCTCTCTCGACCCTATCGATCCTTTAATCATCTTAAACACCTCGATTAGATCGCCCCTTAATCTTCTAAACTCCAGGGAATACAAGCCCAGTCTGTGCAACCTGTCCTCGTAATTTAACCCTTTTAGCCCCCGGGTATCGTTCTGGTGAATCTGCGCTGCTCCCTCTCCGAGGCCAGTCTATCCTTCCCGAGGTGCGGAGCCCAGGACTGAGCGCAGTGACTCCAGATGGGCTCTGACCAGAGGCTTTATATAATGGGGGTGGGGGGGATTGTAATAGTGTGGGGTTGTTTATTCATCTCCTGTGCACTCCGCTCTTCCCTGAGGTGACACATCTTTGGGAATGCCTCAAGCTCGCAGGAGAGCCAGTCTGCGCTGCCGTGACTTGTCCTCCCTACCCTGTTCTATTTTCACCCCTCCGCTCTTCATAAGAACATAAGAAATAGGAGCAGGAGTAGGCCAATTGGCCCCTCGAGCCTGCTCCGCCATTCAATAAGATCATGGCTGATCTGATCCTAACCGCCAATCTACTATCACAGAACCATCTCCTGAACCTAACAGAATTGGACACACGAAATAGGAGCAAGATCAGGCTACACGGCCCCTGGGCCCACTACGCCACCCACAGGGCCATGACCGATCCAAACCTAGACTCATGTCCAAATTCCTGCCCGCTCCCCGTAACCCTTAATTCCCTTTACTTCTAGGAAACTGTCTATTTCTGTTTTAAATTTATGTAATGATGTAGCTTCTACAGCTTTTTGGGGCAGCATATTCCATGGACCTACCACCCTCTGAGTGAAGTAGTTCCTTCTCATCTCAGTTTTGAAAGAGCAGCCCCTTATTCTAAGACTATGCCCCCTAGTTCTAGTTTCACCCATCATCGGGAACATCCTCCCCGCATCCACCCGATCCAACCCCTTCACAATCTTTTATGTTTCAATAAGATCGCCTCTCATTCTTCTGAACTCCAATGAGTAGAGTCCCAATCTACCCAACCTCTCCTCATATGTCCATCCCCTCATCCCCGGGATTAACCGAGTGAACCTTCTTTGTACTGCCTCGAGAGCAAGTATGTCTTTTCTTAAGTATGGACACCAAAACTGTATGCAGTATTCCAGGTGCGGTCTCACCAATACCTTGTACAACTGAAGCAATACCTCCCTGTTTTTATATTCTATCCCCTTAGCAATGAAAGCCAACATTCCATTGGCCTTCTTAATCACTTGCTGCACCTGCATACTAACCTTTTGAGTTTCGTGCACCAGGACCCCCAGATCCCTTTGTACTTCAGTACTTTCCAGTTTCTTGCCATTTAGATAATAAGTTGCTCTACTATTTTTCCTGCCAAAGTGCATAACCTCACACTTTCCAGTATTGTATTCCATCTGCCAAATCTCTGCCCACTTACTTAGCCTGTCTATGTCCCCTTGCAGATTTTTTATGTCCTCCTCACTCACTACTTTCCCTCCCATCTTAGTATCATCTGCAAACTTTGATATGCTACACTCGGTCCCCTCCTCCAAATCGTTAATATAGATTGTAAAGAGTTGGGGACCCAGCACTGACCCCTACGGAACACCACTAGTTACTGATTGCCAGTCTGAGAATGAACCATTTATCCCAACTCTCAGGGGTGTTAACTGTGGGAACCGGTGCCCGGCTGCTTCCACTACCTCGTGGCTGCTGTACCGCGGAGAGGCGTCTCGGCCCCGTCCTGTCCCTGCACACAGCCGGCGGCGGGCGGGATGGCTCACTGGATCGGGAACAGGAGCCTCAGCCCATCAGTCCCGGCTGCTTCTCCTCCTCCTCCTCCTCCTCCTCCTCGCTGAACTGACTCGGGAGGGACTGGCGATTCGCGCTGGGGTCCACCTCGGCGCGATGCCGATGAGTGAGTTCGCCCCCTCGGCCTCCCGATCCTCACACGATCCCCCCCCCCCCCCACCCCCAGCTGTTTGCTGATGTCTCTGCCCCGTGTCTCTCTGATCCACAGGAGGATCGGTGCTGCTGCAGGACGACGCGCGCAGGTCGGGGGACGTCGCCATCGACATGGACGCCAAGACTAGCCAGCAGCTGCAGCTCATGGACGAACAGGTAAGGAGGCCCAGGCTGGGGACCAGTACAAGCCTTGCTTGCCTCTCCCCTTCTCTTCCCCCACTCTCGACCCGAGTACTGGTTCACAGATGCCGTCCGGTTATTTTTTTTAACCCAGGTGCCCAATCTTCATGTGCGGACGCAGGCAGTGGGCATTCGTTGTCTATTCGACTTTGGAGGGCATCGCAGTCCAGCCTGATCCTGTCCCACCAGGTGCCCACAGGGGCACATTGCAGTAGAGGGCGGGGGGGGGGTTACTGAGCAGCAGCTTGGTTCCCTCTCTCACTGAAGGAAGCTGCAGCTCCCCTCGCAGCTGTCCCTGCCCAGATCAGCTGAGGTGGCTCGGCCCGGTACCGCACCCCGTGGCGCATTTACCCGAGGGCATCGGGGGGATGGGGCCGCCAGAGCCCTTGCTCAACTCCTGCCCTGTAATAAGAGCCAGCCTGGCCCTGCAGAACGCTCGGTGTCACTGTGAATGTAATAGTTTGTACTGGGTAGTCTAACCGAGCTCAGAGCGGGGATTGAACCTGGAACGTCCATGTACGTGCGGCTCAGTATTACACAGGGGCAAGTGCAGTACTCGAGTGGGGGAGGTCGGTTCGAGCAAGGATATCGTGCTGGTGGCTTCCCCCAGAGGCCCAGCAGACCGCCAATGCCCTCGGCCGCAATGGGTGTGGCGGGGGCGGGTCAAGAGGGGGAGCTGCCCACCAAAGCAAGCCTTCCCTCCTCCCCCCGGTGGGGGGGCACTGCACGACCCGGAACCCCCCTCTCAATTGACAAAAGCTACAGTAGGAAGGAGCGCTGGGCCGACGGTGCGTGTAACTCGCTGTCTCTTTCTCCCACAGGATTCCTACATCCAGAGCAGAGCAGACACGATGCAAAACATTGAAGCCACGATCGTGGAACTGGGCTCCATATTCCAGCAGCTGGCACACATGGTTAAGGAGCAGGAGGAGACCATACAGAGGTAGGGTGGGTAGGTGAGGGGAGGGGTGGGGCAGGGTCAGGGCACCGGCTCAACCATTCGGCCCCGCGTGCTGTTTTATGCTGAGCGCAGGGGCGGATGTCCCAGAGGGCTTGGTTAGAAGTAAGACTCGGTTGGGTATTTAGAATCTCACAGCCCAGAAGGAGTACTGTGTGCAGTTTTGGTCGCCTTATCTGAGGAAGGATGTTCTTGCCATGGAAGGAGTTCAGCGAAGATTCACAAGGCTGATACCTGGGATGGCAGGAATGACATATGAGGAGAGATTGGGTCGGTTGGGCTTCTACTCGCTGGAGTATAGAAGAATGAGAGGGGATCTCATCGAAACATATAAAATTCTGACAGGTCCGGACAAACTAGATGCAGGAAGAATGTTCCCGATGGTCGGAGAGTCCAGAACCAGGGGTCATAATCTAAGGATAAGGGGTAAGCCATTTAGGACAGAAATGAGGAGGAATTTCTTCACCCAGAGAGTGGTGAACCTGTGGAATTCTCTACCACAGAAGGTCGTTGAGGCCAAGTCATTAAATATATTCAAGAATGAGTTAGATATATTTCTTAAAGCTAAAGGTATCAAGGGATATGGGGAGAAAGCAGGGACAGGGTACTGAATTTGGATGATCAGCCATGATCTCATCGAATGGCGGAGCAGGCTCGAGGGGCCGAATGGCCTACTCCTGCTCCTATCTTCTATGCTTCTATGTTCTAAGGAGATCATTTGGCCCATCGTGACCTTTCCCCCTCATGATTTTCTACCTTCCTCCATGACTCTGGTGTCTCCACAGGGTGTGAGGCACCTTGCCAAAGTCGGCCGGTCTTCACGTGCGAGTTGGCTGTTTGACCCGGAAGGGCATCACAGCCAAGCTTGCTCCTGACCGGCCCCAAACCGCTGGAAGTCGCTGGTTGCAATCGGGGAAGGGGGAAGCCCAGCGACCCAGCCAAGGCTCCCACCGCTGCTGTGGGTGGGATCACCTCCCTCTGCGCAGCCCGCGGAATCAAACCAGGTGACCAAGGTTCGGGATACAAGGCAAGATAGTAGAGGGGAACGGCGGGCCGAGGATTTTCAGATTCCGGAGGGGGTTGGCGCGGGGGTTTGCGATTCGCTGCGCGTGACTGCGACGGGCCACCGGCACTGCGGCCAAACTCTCGCCTCCCCCGCCCGCAGGATCGACGCCAACGTGGAGGACACGCAGCTGAACGTGGACGCGGCCCACTCGGAGATCCTGAAGTACTTCCAGTCCGTCACCTCCAACCGCTGGCTGATGATCAAGATCTTCCTCATCCTTGCCGTTTTCTTCATCATCTTCGTGGTGTTCCTGGCCTAGACCCGGCCTCCCCTCCCCCCCCCCCCCCCCCTCCCCCGGCCCCCCCGACCAAGACGCTCTCCTCCTTCACGGACTTGGCGTTGAAGGCTGAGGAAACTCAAATGGCGGAATGGACCCCCCACCCCCTCCCGGAGTTCGGATATAGCCGTTGCCGGCCTGCGCAGCGCCGCTGTCTTCAGGGTTTTGTCGATCCTAGCCAAAACCCCCCCCTCAACCCAACCCACCCCGGACCACCACCTGCTGTTTTCCCCCCATCTGGACCGGAACCAGGAAATTCCAGAACTGCACAGCAGGTCCCCGTGGGCATCCAAAAGGACCGGTTAATGCCTCGGGCCTCGGGGGGGGGGAGCCCCCACCCCCCAACCCATCATCGGACGTTAACCTGTCCCTTCTCCTTTCGAGACGCTGCTCTTGTCGTTCCAGCATTTTCTTGTCCCTCCTCGCCAACCGGTTTCACCGGGTCTTCGGTCTGTTGACGGCATCGGAAGTTACTGAACGGAACTGGTTCCAGCCAAGGAGATGGACTCGGCGCGTCCTTTGAACGGACCATTCGCAGTTTTCCCCCCCCCCTTGCCTGTTCCTCGCCAGCTGTTGAATCCTTTTACATCGAAGCATGGTCGGGTGACCGCTGGTCGGATTGGCGTTAAAGGGTCGCCTCGAGTTTTAGCGGGTAACTTTTTAGCCGAGACCACGGAGTCGGCAAGCAGTCGGAGGTGAATGCCGACCGTGACCCGAGAGCTGGAGCCGTTTCTGCAGGCCCTTTTCCTTTTATCCATTAACCCCCCCCCCGTCCGTCCGTCGAGGTGCACTTGGGTCTGCCCGCATTGACGGACAATACAGTAACTGGGGGGGGCTGGGTGTCTGGACTCAACCGGGTGGAGCTTTCTGTCTCTCCACGTTCGATTCTCCAGGTGCGAACTTTGAACTGTCCCCTTGACGCTTCTCTTCCTCCTCCCCCCCCGCCCCCACTTCCCCTGAAGGCGCTGACCCTTGCTGGGCAACAATTGCGTGGGCCACTGGCTCACACATAGGGAGCCCAGTGGGCAATCGGGCTATGCCACCCTGGCGGACTTCGCAGCCCGGCTCAATCCGGTTGGCACAGGCACGCCCCCGAGCATCGGGGGGGGCGGGGGGGGGGGCGCGTCACTGGACAGTGAGGAGGAGCATGACCCTTGACCGATTTTTATTTCCCCCACCTCCCCTTCCCCCCCCCAAACCCCTATCCCGAGCTCTCGCTCAAATCTGCCCAGCAATGCGCGGCGATGACTTGCAAGGGCCGTC
>JASTWF010000041.1:881421-901208 GCA_030390025.1 Squalus acanthias
GAGCTTGCATTAACCCCGCCTACCAACGCGTGACATCACGGTACCCCCTTCATTACCGGAAAAGCATATGACCGTTATCACCGCAAGCTGCTGCTGCTGCTGCAACTATGACATTTGCTTCTGCCAGGTGGGATTTCACCAACACTGTACATTCTTCTAAGAAGACGACCCCTGACTCATTGTTCTGCTTATCTGCCCCTCTTAGACCTCTAGTGGTTCGACTAATTGCAATTATCTCCAAGTTGCATAGCTTGCTGCAGTTATAATGGGGCTGGATTTTCAATGACCCGTGGAGTCGGGTTTGGAGGCGTGTGGGGGGTTAAAGTTGCGGGGACGGGGGTCCCGACGCCATCCCGACTCCACGCAATTTTGACAGAATCGGTCACGGAGTTCCCGACTCCGTCCCGCCTCCGAGAGGCGGGAGAGGCCATTAAAGCCCTTAACAAGGCCTAAATTGGCTCTGTAATGCCATTTTGAAACATTTTAGCTAGTTTAACCCTTTTCCGACGTGAAGTACGCCTGATCTGAAACACTCCAGTGAAACCTGGCGGGAGCACAAGTGGATAGCTGACTATCAGCTGCAGGTCCACTATTACAACGGAGATGTGATGGAGGTAGTAGTAGTAGTGTGATAGGGTAGTAGTATTAGGTCTGAAAGTCGCCTCTGATGCTGCTGCATTGTCTTCAGAGACTGCCTGGCCTTGCTGTGAGAGGCCCTGGATGGAAAAAAAATTCTCTCTCTCTCTCTCCTCATTTTGCATCCAGGTTCACTCACAGCAAAGGCCAGGCAGCCTGCAATAATGACATCATCAGAGGCGACTTTCCCACTGAAACCACTAATTGGTTCATGGGTTCCCACATGCTGGAACTCAATTGCCCAATTAAGTGAAAATTGCATCATTCATCCACATTAATCTGGAGTCGGGGGGACAACACGAAATGTGGGTAACACGACCCCAACCCGACCCCAAGACAAAATCCAGCCCAATCATTCTAACACTACTGCAAATCAACATGTCATTCTTAGCGTTATCTCAACTTAAGACAGCTTACTTCTGCAAAAGGTGTACTTCTGCAAAAAGACTTATTAGCTCATTTAGTTCCTGAGACCCATTCTTAACCCTGTAATCATAGTCGAGCTCTAAAGCCCCACTTCACCTGTATCCTGAGGAAGTTCAGCTCAGAGTTGTTGAGCTGGAGTCTGAGGTGCAGACATTGTGGGACATCAGGGATGGGGAGAGTTACCTGGACACTTGGATCCAGGAGGCAGACACACCCCTTAGGTTAGGTAGTGGTACAGGTCTGGATAGTGGTCAGGGACAGGAGGGTGTGACTGCAACTCAGGCAGGTAAGGGGAACCCCAGGTGCAGTGCTGGTGGAGCCTCAGTCTTTGCCCTTGTCCAACAGGTATGAGGTTCTTGCTGCCTGTGTGGATGAGGGAAAAGCCTGCAGGATGGATGAGCAAGCTGACCATGGTGCAAGAGGCCATTCAAGTGGGGGGAAGTGAACATAAGAACATAAGAAGTAGGAGCAGGAGTAGGCCATACGACCCTTCGGGCCTGCTCCGCCATTCAATAGGATCATGGCTGATCCGAACCTAGACTCACGTCCACTTCCCTGCCCGCTCCCCATAACCCTTAATTCCCTTATCAGCTGGGAAACTGTCTATCTCCGTTTTAAATTTATTTAATGTCGCAGCTTCCACAGCTCTCTGAGGCAGCAAATTCCATCGATTTACTACCCTCTGAGTGAAGAAGTTTCTCCTCATCTCAGTTTTGAAACGGCAGCCCCTTATTCTAAGATTATGCCCCCTAGTTCTAGTCTCCCCCATCAGTGGAAACATCCTCCCCGCCTCCACCCGATCAAGCCCCCTCACAATCTTATATGTTTCGATAAGATCGCCTCTCATTCTTCTGAATTCCGATGAGTAGAGGCCCAACCTACTCAACCTTTCCTCATAAGTCAACCCCCTCATCTCCGGAATCAACCGAGTGAACCTTCTCTGAACTGAAAGGGAATGTAGTTGTGGTAGGGGACAGTATAGTCAGGGGGATAGATACTGTTCTCTGCAGCCGCACCTAGAGTTCCGAAGGTTGTGTTGCCTGCCCAGTGCCAGGGTTAAAGACATCTCCTCGCAGCTGTAGAAGAACTTGGAGTGGGAGGGGGAGGATCCAGTTGTCGTGGTCCATGTAGGAACCAACGACATAGGTAGAACTAGGAATGAGGTTCTGCTGAGGGAGTTTGAGGAGCTAGGATCCAAATTAAAAAGCAGAACCTCAAAGGTAATAATCTCTGGATTGTTACCTGAGCCATGTGCAAATTGGCATAGGGACAAACAGATTAGAGGTTTAAATTAGAGGCTCAGAATGGTGTGGGAGGAAGAGGTTTCAGTTCATGGGGCACTGGCACCAGTACTGGGGAAAGAGGGAGCTGTTCCGTTGGGACGGGCTCCACTTAAACTGTGCTGGGACCAGTGTCCTGGCGAACCGAATAACTAGGGCAGTAGACCGGGCTTTAAACTAATGAAGGGGGGGTGGGGAGGATTCAGGAAAGAGTCAATTTAAAAGCAGCGAGAGAAATGTCGAGGCTCGAGAGCAGAGTAGAGTTTTGGGTAAAAATAAGCAGAGTGGGTCAGGAAGGGACTGAGTGTATAACAAAGGTAATAAGGCATCAATGACTAAGGTGACATCAGGGGAAAATAGAAATGTCAAAGTTAAAGGCACTATATCTGAATGCACAAAGCATTCGCAATAAAATAGATGAATTAATAGCGCAGGTAGAAATTAACAGGTTTGATCTAATAGCCATAACGGAGACGTGGTTGCAAAGTGGCCAAGGTTGGGAACTAAATATTCCAGAATACTTAACTTTTAGAAGAGATAGGCAAAATGGAAAAGGAGGAGGGGTAGGCCTGATAATAAAGAATGGGATAAAGACAGTAGAGAGAAAGGATCTTAGCTCTGAAAATCAACAAGTAGAATCAGTTTGGGTGGAGCTAAGGGGCAGAAAACATTGGTGGGAGTTGTTTATAGGCCCCCAAACAGTAGTTGTAATGTAGGGCAGAGTATAAATCAGGAAATTAGAAGCGCATGTAACAAGGGTAATACAGTAATCATGGGGGACTTTAATCTGCATATAGACTGGGCAAACCAAATTTGCAGTAATAGTGTGGAGGATGAATCCATGGAATGTATGCAAGATAGTTTTCCAGATCAGTATGTTGAGGAACCAACTAGGGAGCAGGCTATTTTAGATCTAGTATTGTGCAATGAGAAAGGGTTCATTAATAACCTTTGTAGTAAAGGGGCCTTTAGGGAAGAGTGACCATAATATGATAGAATTTTAAATTGAATTTGCAAGTGATTTAGTTAAATCTGAAACTAGGGTCTTAAATCTAAACAAAGCAAACTACATAGGTATGAGGGGCGAGTGGCTAAGGTAGATTGGGAAACTACATTAAAAGGTATGACGGTAGACTAGCAATGGCTAGCATTTACAGAATTAATACATAATTTACAACAAATATACATTCCTTTTAAGGCACAAAAACCCCACAGGAAAAGTGGTCCAACCGTGGCTAACGAGAGAAGTTAAAGATAGTACTAGATCAAAGGAAGAGGCTTATAATGTTGCCAAAAAGAGTATTAAGCCTGAGGATTGGGAGGATTTTAGAATTCAGCAAAGGAGGACCAAGAAATTGATCAAGAAAGGGAAAATAAGATATGAGAGTAAACTAGCAAGAGATATAAAAACAGACTGTAAAAGCTTCTATAGGTATCTAAAAATGAAAAGATCAGCGAAAGTAAATGTGGGTCCCTTACAGGCTGAGACAGGAGAAATTATAATGGGGAATAAGGAAATGGCGGAGAAATTAAACAAATACTTTGTGTCTGTCTTCACAGAAGACGACACAAAAAACTTCCCGGAAATAGTGGAGAACCAAGGCTCCAGCGAGAATGAGGAACTGAAAGAAATTAGTATTAGTAAAAAAAATATTACTGGAGAAATTAATGGGACTGAAAGCTGATAAATCCCCTGGACCTGATGGCCTACATCCTAGGGTTTTGAAAGAGGTGGCTATAGAGATAGTGGATGCATTGGTTGTCATTTTCCAAAATTCCATAGATTCTAGAATGGTTCCCGCAGATTGGAAGGTGACAAATGTAACCCCACTATTTAAGAAAGGAGCGAGAGAAAAAATGGGGAACTACAGACCAGTTATCCTGACATCAGTAGTAGGGAAAATGCTAGAATCTATTATTAAGCACGTGATAACAGGGCACTTAAAAAATAATAATAGGATTGGGCAGAGTCAACACGGATTTCCGAAAGGGAAATCGTGTTTGACAAATCTGTTAGAATTTTTTGAGGTTGTAACTAGCAGAATAGATAAGGGGGAACCAGTGGATGTGGTGTATTTGGATTTTCAGAAGGCATTTGGTAAGGTGCCACACAAGAGGTTATTAAAATAAATTAGGGCTCATGGGATTGGGGGTAATATACTTGCATGGATTGAGGATTGGTTAACGGACAGAAACTAGAGTAGGAATAAGCGGGTCATTTTCGGGTTGGCAGGCTGTAACTAGTGGGGTCAGTGCTTGGGCCTCAGCTATTCACAATCTACATCAATGGTTTGGATGAGGGGACCAGATCTGCGGGTAAGCGTTCTCCAAGGCGGCCTTCGGGATACACGACAGCGCAAAATCATAGAGCAGAAACTGATAGCCAAGTTCCGCACTCATGAGGATGGCCTCAATCGCGATATCGGGTTCATGTCACGATACAGAACGTGACTTGACATCATGGCCGGTCTTTCCAGGTGTTTTTTTTTAAAAGACTAACACAAGAACCAACACAAATTGACAGGATATGCAGCCAGCAGGTGTTTTGACACGTTGGACCCCCTGGGACACATCTCATTGTCTTGGCTGTGCTCTTAGTGTGTCTTTGATGTAGGGAAAGATTTGAATAGATTTTTTCTGTGCTTATATTGTGAATTCTGGGAGATTCTCTCACAGCTACTCTACCTGAGGAAGGAGCGAACAGCTCCGAAAGCTTGTAAAATTAAATAAATCTGTTGGACTATAACCTGGTGTTGTGCGACTTCTCATTTTTACCTAAGGAAGGATATACTTGCCATAGAGGGAGTGCAACGAAGGTTCACCAGACTAGTTCCTAGGATGGGGAGAATGTACTATGAGGACAGATTGAGTAGACTAGGCCTATATGCTCTAGAGTTTAGAAGAATGAGAGGTGATCTCATTGAAACATACAAAATTCTTACAGGACTTGACAGGGTAGCTGCAGGGAGGATGTTTCCCCTGGCTGGGGAGTCTAGAACCAGGGGTCACAGTCTCAGAATAAGGGGTCGGCCATTTAGGACTGAGATGAGGAGGAATTTCTTCACTCAGAGGGTGGTAAATCTTTGGAATTCTCTACCCCAGAGGGCTGTGAAGGCTCAGTCGTTGAGTATATTCAAGACAATAAATGAATTGAGCGAGGGGGGGGGATTGAGTAAGTGAGTTCATTCATAAAAAATTCCTTATGAAATGCTGCTACTGAAACTGAATTCAAGGCAAAGCCGGCATTGATTGCCCATCCCTAATTGCCCTTGAGAAGGTGGTGGTGAGCCGTCTTCTTGAACTGCTGCAGTCCGTGTGGTGAACGTGCTCCCACAGCGCTGTTAGGGAGGGAGTTCCAGGATTTTGACCCAGTGACGATGAAGGAACGGTGACATACTTCCAAGTCATGATGGTGTTTAACTTGGAGGGGAACTTGGAGGTGGTGGTGTTCCCATGCGCCTGCTGCCCTTGTCCTTCTAGGTGGAAGAGGTCGCGGGTTTGGGAGGTGCTGCCAAAGAAGCCTTGGCGAGTTGCTGCAGTGCCTCTTGTAGATGGTACACACTGCAGCCACGGTGCACCGGTGGTGGAGGGAGTGAATGTATAAGGTGGTGGATGGGGTGCCGATCAAACGGGCTGGTTTGTCCTGGATGGTGTCGAGCTTCTTGAGTGTTGTTGGAACTGCAGAGAGCAGTTAAGTGTCATCCACATTGGCGTGAGCTTGGAATCACAGCTAGGCCCAGATATACATAGTTACATAGGACGGCAGGTTTCCTCCCCTACAGGACATTAGTGAACCAGTTGGGTTTTTACAACAATCCGACTGCGTCATGGTCACTTTTACTGGTGCCAGCTTTTTATTCCCAGATTTATTTTGTTCTTTTTTTAAACAATTCAAATTCTCAAACTGCCGTGGTGGGATTTGAACTCGTGTTATCTGGATTATTAGTCCAGTAACAACCACCACGCTACCATACCATACCATTCTGGGATCGCGACTGAAGCAGTGTTGCGGGAGGGTGCTGGGATTGTGGCGAGCAGTGTTGCGGGAGGGTGCTGGGATTGCGGGAGGGTGCTGGGATTGTGGCGAGCAGTGTTGCGGGAGGGTGCTGGGATTGTGGCGAGCAGTGTTGCGGGAGGGTGCTGGGATTGTGGCGAGCAGTGTTGCGGGAGGGTGCTGGGATTGTGGCGAGCAGTGTTGGGATTGTGGCGAGCAGTGTTGCGGGCGGGTGCTGGGATTGTGGCGAGCAGTGTTGCGGGAGGGTGCTGGGATTGCGACTGAAGCAGCGTTGCAGGAGGTGCTGGGATTGCGGGAAGGTGCTGGGATTGTGGGAGGGTGCTGGGATCGTGACTGAAGCAGCGTTGCAGGTGGTGCTGGGAGTCCGGGAGTTTGCTGGGATCGTGACTGAAGCACTGGGATCATCGGCAGCACCGGTCCATTCACTCTCGGTAAACGTGAGAGGGATGATGTACGTGAGGGGTACTTGGTTAGAATTAAGGAACGATAGAGGAGCTGTTACGCTGCTGGGTGTATACTATAGGCCACCAACTAGTGGGAAGGAGATAGAGGAGCCAATTACAGAAAGATGCAAGAACTATAGAGTAGTGATAATGGGGGACTTCAATTATCCTAATATAGACGGGGAAAATAACACTGTGGGCAAAGAGGGGGAGGAATTCCTGAAACGTGTACAAGAGAACTTCCTTGATCAGTGTGTTTCCAGCCCAACGAGGAAGGAAGCCGTGCTGGATCTAGTTCCGGGGAAAGAAGTGGGGCAAGTGGAGCATGTTTCAGTGGGAGAGCATCTGGGGAAGAGTGATCATAATATCATCAGGTTTAGAGCAGTTAATGGAAAAGGACGAGAACCAATCAAAAGTGGAGATACTCAACTGGAGGAGGGCTAATTTCAGTGAGTTGAAAGGGCCCGAGTGATGATCTGGACTAGTTTCGATCGCCTAGATGGGTAGGAGAGGAATTTCCCAGATTTCTTTTTTTTCCCAAATTGGCCTGGGGTTTTTTTTTAATCTGTGTTCTTTGCCTCTCCCAGGAGATCACATGGTCTCGGGTGGGGTGGAGTGTATCCACTGTGATATACAAGGTATCACAATTGTGTGGGACAGGCTGGATGGACCAGATGGTCTTTACCCGTGCCGTCATTGTTCATATGGATCTGTCCCAGGTGGATTGGAATCCAAGGTTGGCAGGTAAAACAGTAAATGAGCAATGGGAGGCCATCAAAGAGGAGATGGTTTGGGTACATTTCCCACGAGGGGGAAAGAAAGGGGCATCCAAAACTCAGCTTCCTGGATGACTAAAGATATCGAGATTAGTTAATAAAGCATATGGGTTCCTTGGCTTTATAAATAGAGGCATAGAGTACACAAAAGCCAGGAAGTTATGCGAAACCGTTATAAGACACTAGTTCGGCCCCAGCTGGAGTATTGTGTCCACACTTTAGGAAGGACGTGAAGGCTTTGGGGAGGGTGCAGAAGAGATTTACTAGCATGGTTCCAGGGATGAGGTATTACAGTTACGTGGAGAGACTGGAGAAGCTGGGGTTGTTCTTCTTGGAGGCTAAGAGGAGAGTTTTTACGCAGAGAGTGGTTAGGATTTGGAACGCGTTGCCTGATAGGGCGGCGGACACAGATTCAATAGTAGCCTTCAAAAGGGAATTGGACAAATACTGGAAGGAGAATAAATTGCAGGGATATGGGGAAAGAGCGGGGGAGTGGGACTAACTGGATCGCTCTTCGAGAGAGCCGGCGCAGACTCGATGGGCCGAATGGCCTCCTGTGCTGTACTGTTCTACGATTCTGATTAAAATGAAACAGAAAACGAGGCTTATAAGAAATGTCAGGCTCACAATACAGTAGAGAACCAAGCAGAATACAGAAAGTACAGAGAACTGAAAAAGGAAATAAGAGGGGCAAAGAGTGTATGAGTATAGATTAGCGGCTAACGTCAAAGGGAATCCAAAACTCTTTTATAAACATATAAATAGCAAAAGGGAAGTCAAAGGAAGGGTGGAGCCGATTAGGTACCAAAAAGATCACCTTGTAGAGGCAGAGGGCACGGCTGAGGTACTAAATGAGGACTTTGTATCTGCCTTCACTAAAGAAGAGGCTGTTGCCAATGTCACAGTAAATAAGGAGGAGGTAGAAGAACTTGGATAGGATAAAAAGAGATATTTAAAAGGTTGGCATTCCTCAAAGTAGAACAGTCACCCGGTCCGGATGGGATACATCCTAGGTTACTGAGGGAAGTAAGGGTAGAAATTGCGGAGACTCTGGCCACAATCTTCCAATCCTCCTTGGATACGAGAGTGGTGCCAGAGGACTGGAGGATTGCAAATGTTACACCCCTACAGGGGAATGCAGATGCTCAAAGGGACCTGGGTGTCCTTGTACATGAGTCACTGAAAGTGAATGTGCAGGTGCAACAAGCCATTAGGAAGACAAATGGTATGCTGGCCTTCATTACAAGAGGATTTGAGTACAGGAGTAAAGAAGTCTTACTCCAATTATATAGGGCACTGGTGAGACCACACCTGAAGTACTGTATACAATTTTGGTCTCCTTACCTAAGGAAGGATATACTTGCCATAGAGGGAGTGCAACGAAGATTGATTCCTGGGATGGCGGGACTGTCGGATGAGAAGGGATCGAGTAAACCAAGCCTGTATTCTCTTGAATTCAGAAGAATGAGAGGGGATCTCATTGAAGCATGCAAAATTATTACAGGGCTTGATAGGGTGGATGCTGGGAGAATGTTTCCCTTGGCTGGGGAGTCTAGAATCAAGGGCCACAGCCTCAGGATAAAGGGTAGGCCATTCAGGACTGAGAGGAGAAGAAATTTCTTCACAGAGGGTGGTGAATCTTTGGAATTCTCTACCCCAGAGGGCTGTGGAGGCTCAGTCATTGGGCATATTCAAAACAGAAGTCGATAGATTTCTGACTAGTAAGGGCATCAAGGGATATGACGATGGGGCCGGTGAATGGAGTTGAGGCAGAAGATCAGCCATGATCTCATTGAATGGCAGAGCAGGCTCGAGGGGCCGAATGGCTCCTATTTCTTATGTTCTTCTGTTCAAAAAAGGGGAGAGGGATAAATCCGACAACGACAGGCCAGTCGGTGGTGGGGAAACTATTAGAGACATTAATCTGGAAAATATTAATTGGCATTTGGAAACATGTGAGTTAATAAATGAAAGTCAGCACGGATTTGTTAAATCATGTTTGACTAACTTGATCGAGTTCTTTGATGAAGTAACAGAGAGGGTTGATGAGGGTAATACGGTTAATGTTATGTCTATGGACTTTGAAAAGGCGTTTGATAAAGTACCGCAAAATAGACTTGTTAGTAAAATTAAAGCCCATGGGATCAAAGGGACAGTGGCAGCATGGATACAAATTTGGCTGAGAGAGAGAAAGCAGAGAGTAGTGATGAACGGTTGTTTTTCAGACTGGAGGGAGGTATACAGTGGTGTTCCCCAGGGGTCGGTATTAGGACCACTGCTCTTTTCGATATATATTAATGACCTGGAATTGGGTATACAGGGCATCATTTCAAAGTTTGCAGATGACGCAAAACTCGGAAATGTAGTAAACAATGAGGAGGATAGTAACAGACTTCAGGAGGACATGGACAGACTGGTGAAATGGGCAGACACACGGCAGATGAAGTTTAACGCAGAGAAATGTGAAGTGATGCATTTGGTAGGAAGAATGAGGAGAGGTTGCAGGAACAGAGACCTGGGGGTGTATGTACAGAAATATTTGAAGGTGGCAGAACAAGTTGAGAAGGCTGTTTAAAAAAGCACATGGGATCCTTGGCTTTATTAATAGAGGCATAGAGTACAAAAGCAATAAAGTTATGCAAAATCTTTATAAATTACTAGTTAGGCCTCAGCTGGAGTATTGCGTTCAATTCCGGGCACCACACTTCAGGAAGGATGTCAAGGCTTTGAAGAGTGTGTAGAAGAGATTTACTAGAACGGTACCGGGGATGAGGGACTTCAGTTACATGGAGAGACTGGAGAAGCTGGGATTGTTCTCCTTGGAGCAGAGAAGGTTAAGGGGAGATTGACCAGAATGGTACCAGAGATGAGGGACTTCAGTTACGTGGAGAGACTAGAGAAGCTGGAATTGTTCTTCTTAGAGCAGAGAAGGTTAAGGGGAGATTTAATAGAGGCGTTCAAAATCATGAAGGGTTTTGATCAAGTAAATAAGGAGAAACTGTTTCCAGTGGCAGGAGGGTCGGGAACCAGAGGGCACAGATTGAAGGTAATTGGCAAAAGAACCAGAGGGGAGATGAGGAGAATGTTTTTACGCAGCGAGTTGTTGTGATCTGGAACGCGCTGCCTGAAAGGGCGGTGGAAGCAGATTCAACAGTCACTTTCAAAAGGCAATTGGATAAATACTTGAAGGGGAAAATTTTTGCAGGGCTACGGGGAAAGAGCAGGGGGGGGGAGTGGGACTAGTGGGAGAGCTTCTTTCAAAGAGCCGGCACAGGCACGATGGGCCGAATGGCCTCCTCCTATGCTGTATCATGCTATGATTGTATGATTCTACGAAAATTGGAAGGAAAAATCGAGGAGCCCAGCTGGAGTTGGAGGACTTGTTTTATCCAGTAAATCCCGGCCTCGGACAAACTGCGAGAGGGGTCGGCGGGAGCTGAAAGGTGATCGGCGTCCTGTGCGGGTTGACGCAGACGGTGAGACTCCAGCAGCTCCGAAGGATTACAGAAGCAGAGACACGAGGGGCCAATGAGATAATAAATCGATTTACAGAGTGATACCGATCTACAGAGTTTCTTCTGGTTAAACTTAAGAATCTTTGCTCATTTTCTTCCGGTTGTCCTTCTGGCTGTCGGGAGATTCCTGTTGGACTCTCGCCCTCTTTGAATCCGTTCTGTCGGTGACCGTTGCCATCGCGTCCCAGATTTCATCTCCTTCCTCCTCTTTCACGCTCCCCTCGGCTGCATCCTCCTCCTTTTAACAAGGACAACAGTTTCACGTTACGTATTCAGTGCTAAAGAACGCACGGACTTGCATAGAAAGATAGAAAAATAGGAGCAGGAGGAGGCCATTCAATATGATCATGGCTGATCCTCTGTCTCAATACCATATTCCTGCTCTCTCCCCATACCCCTTGATGCCTTTTGTGTCTAGAAATCTATCCATCTCCTTCTTAAATATATTCAGTGACTTGGCCTCCACAGCCTTCTGTGGTAGAGAATTCCACAGGTTCACCACCCTCTGAGTGAAGACATTTCTCCTCATCTCAGTCCTAAATGTCCTACCCCCGTATCCTGATACTGTGACCCCTCGTTCTAGACCCCCCCAGCCAGGGGAAACATCCTCCCTGCATCCAGTCTGTCTAGCCCTGTCAGAATTTTATACGTTTCAATGAGATCCCCTCTCATTCTTCTAAACTCTAGTGAATACAGGCCTAGTCGACCCAATCTCTCCACATACGACAGTCCTGCCATCCCAGGAATCCGTCTGGTGAACCTTTGCTGCACTCCCTCTATGACAGTATATCCTTTCTTGGGTAAGGAGACCAAAACTGCACACAGTACTCCAGGTGTGGTCTCACCAAGGCCCTGTATAACTGTAGTAAGACATCCTTGCTCCTGTACTCAAATTGATAAAATGCCTTTCATGCCCTCAGGACATACCAGAGTGGTTCAGAGACAATTAATTACTTTTGAAGTGTAGTCACTTCATAGAATCATAGAAGGATACAGCACAGAAGGTTGCCATTCGGTCCGCTGTGCCTGTGTCGGCTCTTTGGTAGAGCTATCCAATTAAATCAAATCTCTTAACCTTCTCTGCTCTAAGGAGAGCAACCCCAGCTTCTCCAGTCTCTCCACATAACTGAAGTCCCTCATCCCTGGAACCATTCTGGTAAATCTCCTCTGCACCCTCTCCAAAGCCTTGACATTCTTCCTAAAGTGTGGCACCCAGAATTGGACACAGTACTCCAGGTGAGGCCTAACCAGTGTTTATAAACCACTGGAGAGGTACCACCAACGCTGCCTCCGCAAGATCCTGCAAATCCATTGGCAGGATTGGCGCACCGACGTCAGTGTTCTCGCTCAGGCCAACATCCCCCAACCTCGAAGCTTTGACCATGCTCGATCAGCTCCGATGGACGGGCCACATCGTCCGCATGCCCCATACGAGACTCCCAAAACAAGCGCTCTACTCGGAGCTCCGGCACGGCAAGAGAGCCCCAGGTGGGCAGAGGAAACGCTTCAAGGACACCCTCAAAGCCTCCTTGGAAAAAGTACAACATCCCCACCAACACCTGGGAATCCCTGGCCCAAAACCGCACACAAAGTGGAGGAGAAGCATCCAGGAAGGCGCCGAACACCTCGAGTCTCTTCGCCCGGGAGCAAGCGGAAGCCAAGCGCAAACAGCGGAAGGAGCGCACGTCAACCCAAGCCCCCAACCCACCCGCCCCTTCAACCACCGTCTGCCCCACCTGTGACAGAGACTGTCGGTCCTGCATTGGACTCATCAGTCACCTGAGAACTCATTTTTAGTGTGGACGCAAGTCATCTTTGGTTCCGAGGGACTGCCTAAGAAGAAGTAGTTTTATAAAGGTTGAACGTAACCTCCTTGCTTCTGTACTCTATTCCTCTCGTAATAAAACCCAGGATCCCATATGCTTTTTTTTATATAAACAGCCTTCTCAACTTGAGCTGCCGTTTACTTGTATTATAAACGAATGCAGGGGTATATTGCCGCACAGCAAGATCCCACAAATCGCAATGAGAGATATGACCAGTTAATCTGCTCTGGTGATGATGGTTGAGGGATAAATGTTGGTTGTTAGCAGTCAACCACCTTTCTCCCCTAGTTCACAACAACACATTTTGAGTAAGCATGACACTTCATAGTGGAGTATACAGAGCAGACTTTATTGATGCAGTTTTTTTATTTATTCGTTTTTATGGGATGTGGGCGCTGCTGGCAATGCCAGCATTTATTGCCCATCCCTAATTGCCCTTGAGAAGGTGGTGGTGAGCCGCCGCCTTAAACCGCTGCAGTCCGTGTGGTGAAGGTACTCCCACAGTGCTGTTGGGGAGTTCCAGGATTTTGACCCAGTGACGATGAAGGAACGGCCGATATATTTCCAAGTCAGGATGGTGTGTGACTTGGAGGGGAACTTGCAGGTGATGGTGTTCCCACGTGCCTGCTGTCCTTGTCCTTCTACAAGTTGTGAATGGCACTGAACACTGTGCAGTCATCAGTGAACATCCCCACTTCTGACCTTATGATGGAGAGAAGGTCATTGATGAAGCAGCTGAAGATGGTTGGGTCTAGGACACTGCCCTGAGGAACTCCTGCAGCTGTGATGATTGACCTCCAACAACCACAGCCATCTTCCCTTTGTGTTAGCTATGACTCGAGCCAATGGAGAGTTTTCCCCTGATCCCCATTGATTTAAGTTTTACGAGGGCTCCTTGATGTCAAGAGCAGTCACTCTCACCTCTGGAATTAAGCTCATTTTTCCATGTTTGGACCAAGGCTGCAATGAGGTTGGGAGCTGTGTGGTCCTGGTGGAACCCAAACTGAGCATCAGTGAACAGGTTATTGGTGAGTAAGTGCCACTTGATAGCACTGTCGACGACACCTTCCATCACTTTGCTGATGATTGAGAGTAGACTGATGGGGCGGTAATTGGATTTGCCCTGCTTTTTGTGAACAGAACATACCTGGGCAGTTTTCCACATTGTCGGATAGATGCCAGTGTTGGAGCTGTACTGGAACAGCTTGGCTAGAGGCCCGGCTAGTTCTGGAGCACAAGTCTTCAGCACGACAGCCGGGATGTTATCGGAGCCCATAGCCTTTGCTGTATCCAGTACGCTCAGCCGTTTCTTGATATCACGTGGAGTGAATCGAGTTTGCTGAAGACTGGCTTCTGTGATGGTGGGGACCTCAGGAGGAAGGCCGAAATGGATCATCCACTCGGAGGTGGTTGCAAACGCTTCAGTCTTGTCTTTTGCGCTCACATGCTGGGCTCCACCATCATTGAGGATGGGGATATTCATGGAGCCTCCTTGTTTAATGGTCCATCATCATTCACGACTGGATGTGGCAGGACTGCAGCGCTTTGATCTGATCCGTTGATTGTGGGATCGCTTAGCTCTGTCTATAGCATGCTGCTTCACATGCCTGTAGTCCTGTGTTGCAGCTTCCCCAGGTTGGCACCTCATTTTTAGGTACGCCTGGTGCTGCTCCTGGCATGCTCTTCTGCACTCCTCATTGAACCAGGGTTGGTCCCCTGGCTTGATGGTAATGGGTAGAGTGAGGGATATGCCGGGCCATGAGGTTACAGATTGTGGTCGAATACAATTCTGCTGCTGCTGATGACCCACAGCGCCTCATGGATGCCCAGTTTTGAAGCTGCTAGATCTGTTCTGAATCTATCCCATTTAGCACGGTGGTAGTGCCACACAACACGATGGAGGGTGTCCTTGGTGTGAAGACCAGACCGGGTAAGGACAGCAGATTTCCTTCCCTAAAGGACATCAGTGAACCAGATGGGTTTTTGCGACAATCCAATTGTCCATTACTGATATTAGCTTTTTATTCCAGATTTATTTAATTAACTGAATTTAAATTCCCCAGCTGCTTTGGAGGGATTTGAACTCACATTTCCAGATTGAGTCCAGGCCCACTGGATTATTAGTCCAGTACCATAACCACTATGCTACTGTACCCGATTCCACAGTAAAAGGTGATCGGTCTTTCACTGTATACAGAGAGTGATTTTTTTCCTGGTTTCTGTATCTTTCAAGCACACTCTGAGATATGATTGAAAACCATGATCCTTTATACACCATATCTTGACCACATCAAAGGAAAATGGCATAGATAAGACCCATGATGTGGAGATGCCGGTGTTGGACTGGGGTGGACAAATGTGAGAAGTCGCACAACACCAGGTTATAGTCCAACAGCTTTATTTGAAATCACAAGCTTGCGGAGCGCTGCTCCTTCGTCAGGTGAAGTGAAGAGATGCATATAGGCACAGCATATATAGTCAGAGAACACTGCCAGATGATTACAGTTAATCAGGACAGTTAGAAAGATTAACTGTAATCATCTGGCAGTGTTCTCTGACTATATATGCTGTGCCTGTATACATCTCTTCACTTCACCTGACGAAGGAGCAGCGCTCCGAAAGCTTGTGATTTCAAATAAAGCTGTTGGACTATAACCTGGTGTTGTGCGACTTCTTGGATAAGACTGTATGACGTATCTATTTCCCAAACCCTTTGAAAACAGACTATTCATGTAAACACATGTAGTTTGTTTATTTCAGAACTACTCTTCAAGAGGACTTCCTCAAATGGATTTGCAACCCCTGTTTTATTACCCTAAAACTAAAGCTACGTTTTATTGCTAACACTTATTTCCTTACACAAGCACTTAACATATCCGAAGATAAGCAATGCATTCCTTTTACAACAGTTCAAAATCACCCTGTTTATATCAGAAAGCCTGTTGCTTTAAGATACAAAGAAGTTTGACTGTTGACCCTCAACTCCCCAAGATGTTCAACGTACATCTCTCCAGGAAGTCCCACATTGGTCAGGACACTGAGGAGAACTCTCCTGTTCTTCGAAACAGTGCTGTGGGACCTCTTACGTCCACCTGAGAGGGCGGGCGGGCGGGATCTTGCTTTAAAATCTCATCCGAAAGACGGCACCTCCGACAGTGCGGCGCTCCCTCAGTACTGCCCCTCCGAGAGTGCGGCGCTCCCTCAGTACTGCCCCTCCGACAGTGCGGCGCTCCCTCAGTACTGCCCCTCCCACAGTGCAGTGCTCCCTCAGTACTGCCCCTCCCACAGTGCGGCGCTCATTCAGTACTGCCCCTCTGACAGTGCGGCGCTCCCTCAGTACCGCCCCTCCGACAGTGCAGCACTCCCTCAGTACTGCCCCTCCGACAGTGCGGCGCTCCCTCAGCACTGCCCCTCCGACAGTGCGGCGCTCCCTCAGCACTGCCCCTCCAACAGTGCAGCGTTCCCTCAGTACCACCCCTCCAACAGTGCGGCGCTCCCTCAGTTCTGCCCCGCTGACAGTGCAGCGCTCCCTCAGTACTGCCCCTCCGACAGTGCCGCGCTCCCTAAGTACTGCCCCTCCGACAGTGCGACGCTCCCTCAATACTGCCCCTCCATGCGGCGCTCCCTCAGTACTGCCCCTCCGACAGTGCAGCGCTCCCTCAGTACTGCCCCTCCGACAGTGCAGCGCTCCCTCAGTACTGCCCCTCCGACAGTGCAGCGCTCCCTCAGTACTGCCCCTCCGACAGTGCGGCGCTCCCTCAGTACTGCCCCTCAGACAGTGCGGCGCTCCCTCAATACTGCCCCTCCATGCGGCGCTCCCTCAGTACTGCCCCTCCGACAGTGCGACGCTCCCTCAATACTGCCCCTCCATGCGGCGCTCCCTCAGTACTGCCCCTCCGACAGTGCAGCGCTCCCTCAGTACTGCCCCTCCGACAGTGCAGCGCTCCCTCAGTACTGCCCCTCCGACAGTGCAGCGCTCCCTCAGTACTGCCCCTCCGACAGTGCGGCGCTCCCTCAGTACTGCCCCTCAGACAGTGCGGCGCTCCCTCAGTACTGCCCCTCAGACAGTGCGGCGCTCCCTCAGTACTGACCCTCCGACAGTGCGGCACTCCCTCAGTACTGCCCCTCCGACAGTGCGGCGCTCCCTCAGTACTGCCCCTCCGACAGTGCGGCGCTCACTCAGTACTGCCCCTCCGACAGTGCGGCGCTCTCTCAGTACTGCCCCTCCGACAGTGCGGCGCTCCCTCAGTACTGCCCCTCCGACAGTGCGGCGCTCCCTCAGTACTGCCACTCCGACAGTGCGGCGCTCCCTCAGTACTGCCCCTCAGACAGTGCGGCGCTCCCTCAGTACTGACCCTCCGAAAGTGCGGCACTCCCTCAGTACTGCCCCTCCGACAGTGCGGCGCTCCCTCAGTACTGCCCCTCCGACAGTGCGGCGCTCACTCAGTACTGCCCCTCCGACAGTGCGGCGCTCTCTCAGTACTGCCCCTCCGACAGTGCGGCGCTCCCTCAGTACTGCCCCTCCGACAGTGCGGCGCTCCCTCAGTACTGCCCCTCCGACAGTGCGGCGCTCCCTCAGTACTGCCCCTCCATGCGGCGCTCCCTCAGTACTGCCCCTCCATGCGGCGCTCCCTCAGTACTGCCCCTCCGACAGTGCGGCGCTCCCTCAGTACCCGCCCTTCCGACAGTGCGGCGCTCCCTCAGTACTGCCCCTCCGACAGTGCAGCGCTCCCTCAGTATTGCCCCTCCGACAGTGCGGCGCTCCCTCGGTACTGCCCCTCCGACAGTGCGGCGCTCCCTCAGTACCGCCTCTCCGACAGTGCGGCGCTCCCTCAGTACTGCCCCTCCATGCGGCGCTCCCTCGTACTGCCCCTCCGACAGTGCAGCGCTCCCTCAGTAATGCCCCTCCGACAGTGCGGCGCACCCTCAGTACCGCCCCTCCGACAGTGCGGCGCTCCCTCAGTACCGCCCCTCCGACAGTGCGGCGCTCCCTCAGTACCGCCCCTCCGACAGTGCGGCGCTCCCTCAGTACCGCCCCTCCGACAGTGCGGCGCTCCCTCAGTACCGCCCCTCCGACAGTGCGGCGCTCCCTCAGTACCGCCCCTCCATGCGGCGCTCCCTCAGTACTGCCCCTCCGACAGTGCGGCGCTCCCTCAGTAATGCCCCTCCGACAGTGCGGCGCTCCCTCAGTACCGCCCCTCCGACAGTGCGGCGCTCCCTCAGTACCGCCCCTCCGACAGTGCGGAGCTCCCTCAGTACCGCCCCTCCGACAGTGCGGCGCTCACTCAGTACTGCCCCTCCGACAGTGCGGCGCTCTCTCAGTACTGCCCCTCCGACAGTGCGGCGCTCCCTCAGTACTGCCCCTCCGACAGTGCGGCGCTCCCTCAGTACTGCCCCTCCGACAGTGCGGCGCTCCCTCAGTACTGCCCCTCAGACAGTGCGGCGCTCCCTCAGTACTGACCCTCCGAAAGTGCGGCACTCCCTCAGTACTGCCCCTCCGACAGTGCGGCGCTCCCTCAGTACTGCCCCTCCGACAGTGCGGCGCTCCCTCAGTACTGCCCCTCCGACAGTGCGGCGCTCCCTCAGTACTGCCCCTCCATGCGGCGCTCCCTCAGTACTGCCCCTCCATGCAGCGCTCCCTCAGTATTGCCCCTCCGACAGTGCAGCGCTCCCTCAGTATTGCCCCTCCGACAGTGCGGCGCTCCCTCGGTACTGCCCCTCCGACAGTGCGGCGCTCCCTCAGTACCGCCTCTCCGACAGTGCGGCGCTCCCTCAGTACTGCCCCTCCATGCGGCGCTCCCTCGGTACTGCCCCTCCGACAGTGCAGCGCTCCCTCAGTAATGCCCCTCCGACAGTGCGGCGCTCCCTCAGTACCGCCCCTCCGACAGTGCGGCGCTCCCTCAGTACCGCCCCTCCGACAGTGCGGCGCTCCCTCAGTACCGCCCCTCCGACAGTGCGGCGCTCCCTCAGTACCGCCCCTCCGACAGTGCGGCGCTCCCTCAGTACCGCCCCTCCGACAGTGCGGCGCTCCCTCAGTACCGCCCCTCCATGCGGCGCTCCCTCAGTACTGCCCCTCCGACAGTGCGGCGCTCCCTCAGTAATGCCCCTCCGACAGTGCGGCGCTCCCTCAGTACCGCCCCTCCGACAGTGCGGCGCTCCCTCAGTACCGCCCCTCCGACAGTGCGGAGCTCCCTCAGTACCGCCCCTCCGACAGTGCGGCGCTCACTCAGTACTGCCCCTCCGACAG
This sequence comes from Squalus acanthias, assembly GCA_030390025.1. NCBI lineage: Eukaryota > Metazoa > Chordata > Chondrichthyes > Squaliformes > Squalidae > Squalus > Squalus acanthias. The sequence continues at coordinate 900,586 of JASTWF010000041.1, forward strand.
TGCGGCGCTCTCTCAGTACTGCCCCTCCGACAGTGCGGCGCTCCCTCAGTACTGCCCCTCCGACAGTGCGGCGCTCCCTCAGTACTGCCCCTCCGACAGTGCGGCGCTCCCTCAGTACTGCCCCTCAGACAGTGCGGCGCTCCCTCAGTACTGACCCTCCGAAAGTGCGGCACTCCCTCAGTACTGCCCCTCCGACAGTGCGGCGCTCCCTCAGTACTGCCCCTCCGACAGTGCGGCGCTCACTCAGTAATGCCCCTCCGACAGTGCGGCGCTCTCTCAGTACTGCCCCTCCGACAGTGCGGCGCTCCCTCAGTACTGCCCCTCCATGCGGCGCTCCCTCAGTACTGCCCCTCCATGCGGCGCTCCCTCAGTACCGCCCCTCCGACAGTGCGGCGCTCCCTCAGTACCGCCCCCCCCCTTCCGACAGTGCAAGCGCTCCCTCAGTACCCGCCTCTCCGACAGTGCGGCACTCCCTCAGTACTGCCCCTCCATGCGGCGCTCCCTCGGTACTGCCCCTCCGACAGTGCAGCGCTCCCTCAGTAATGCCCCTCCGACAGTGCGGCGCTCCCTCAGTACCGCCCCTCCGACAGTGCGGCGCTCCCTCAGTACCGCCCCTCCGACAG
>JASTWF010000041.1:901599-963058 GCA_030390025.1 Squalus acanthias
CAGTGTTGCGGGCGGGTGCTGGGATTGTGGCGAGCAGTGTTGCGGGCGGGTGCTGGGATTGTGGCGAGCAGTGTTGCGGGAGGGTGCTGGGATTGCGACTGAAGCAGCATTGCAGGAGGTGCTGGGATTGCGGGAAGGTGCTGGGATTGTGGGAGGGTGCTGGGATCGTGACTGAAGCAGCGTTGCAGGTGGTGCTGGGAGTCCGGGAGTTTGCTGGGATCGTGACTGAAGCACTGGGATCATCGGCAGCACCGGTCCATTCACTCTCGGTAAACGTGAGAGGGATGATGTACGTGAGGGGTACTTGGTTAGAATTAAGGAACAATAGAGGAGCTGTTACGCTGCTGGGTGTATACTATAGGCCACCAACTAGTGGGAAGGAGATAGAGGAGCCAATTACAGAAAGATGCAAGAACTATAGAGTAGTGATAATGGGGGACTTCAATTATCCTAATATAGATGGGGAAAATAACACTGTGGGCAAAGAGGGGGAGGAATTCCTGAAACGTGTACAAGAAAACTTCCTTGATCAGTGTGTTTCCAGCCCAACGAGGAAGGAAGCCGTGCTGGATCTAGTTCTGGGGAAAGAAGTGGGGCAAGTGGAGCATGTTTCAGTGGGAGAGCATCTGGGGAAGAGTGATCATAATATCATCAGGCTTAGAGCAGTTAATGGAAAAGGACGAGGACCAATCAAAAGTGGAGATACTCAACTAGAGGAGGGCTAATTTCAGTGAGTTGAAAGGGCCCGAGTGATGATCTGGACTCGTTTCGATCGCCTAGATGGGTAGGAGAGGAATTTCCCAGATTTCTCTTTTTTTCCCAAATTGGCCTGGGTTTTTTTTTTAATCTGTGTTCTTTGCCTCTCCCAGGAGATCACATGGTCTCGGGTGGGGTGGAGTGTATCTACTGTGATATACAAGGTATCACAATTGTGTGGGACAGGCTGGATGGACCAGATGGTCTTTACCCGTGCCGTCATTGTTCATATGGATCTGTCCCAGGTGGATTGGAATCCAAGGTTGGCAGGTAAAACAGTAAATGAGCAATGGGAGGCCATCAAAGAGGAGATGGTTTGGGTACATTTCCCACGAGGGGGAAAGAAAGGGGCATCCAAAACTCAGCTTCCTGGATGACTAAAGATGTCGAGATTAGTTAATAAAGCATATGGGTTCCTTGGCTTTATAAATAGAGGTCATGATGTGGAGATGCCGGCGTTGGACTGGGGTGGACAAAAATGAGAAGTCGCACAACACCAGGTTATAGTCCAACAGATTTATTTCATTTTACAAGCTTTCGGAGCTGTCGCTCCTTCGTCAGGTAAGTTAGCAATGAGAGAATCTCCCAGAATTCACAATTTAAACCCAGACAAAATCTATTCACGTTATTCGCTACAACACAGAGCACAGCCAAGACAATGAGATGTGTCCCAGGGGGTCCAACGTGTCAAACCACCTGCTGGCTGCATATCCTGTCAATTTGTGTTCTTGTGTTAGCCTTTTAAAAAAAAAAAAAAAACACCTGGGAAGACCGGCCATGATGTCAAGTCACGTTCTGTATCGTGACATGAACCCGATATCGCGATTGAGGCCATCCTCATGAGTGCGGAACTTGGCTATCAGTTTCTGCTCTATGATTTTGCGCCGTCGTGTATCTCGAAGGCCGCCTTGGAGAACGCTTACCCGCAGATCCGAGGCTGAATGCCCCTGGCTGCTGAAGTGTTCCCCGACTGGGAGGCAACCCTCCTGCCCGGCGATTGTTGCGCGGTGTCCGTTCATACGTTGTCTCAGTGTCCGCACGGTCTCGCCGATGTACCATGCTCCGGAGCATCCCCCACCGCAACGCATCAGGTAGACAACGTTGGCCGAGTCACATGAGTATGTACCGTGTACCTGGTGGGTAGTGTCCTCACGTGTAAATCATAGAGCAGAAACTGATAGCCAAGTTCCGCACTCATGAGGATGGCCTCAATCGCGATATCGGGTTCATGTCACGATACAGAACGTGACTTGACATCATGGCCGGTCTTCCCAGGTGTTTTTTTTTGGTTTTTTTTTGTTGGTTTTTTTGGTTTTTTTTTTAAAAAGGCTAACACAAGAACACAAATTGACAGGATATGCAGCCAGCAGGTGGTTTGACACGTTGGACCCCCTGGGACACATCTCATTGTCTTGGCTGTGCTCTGTGTTGTAGCGAATAATGTGAATAGATTTTGTCTGGGTTTAAATTGTGAATTCTGGGAGATTCTCTCATTGCTAACTTACCTGACGAAGGAGCGACAGCTCCGAAAGCTTGTAAAATTAAATAAATCTGTTGGACTATAACCTGGTGTTGTGCGACTTCTCATTTTTATAAATAGAGGCATAGAGTACACAAAAGCCAGGAAGTTATGCGAAACCGTTATAAGACACTAGTTCGGCCCCAGCTGGAGTATTGTGTCCACACTTTAGGAAGGACGTGAAGGCTTTGGGGAGGGTGCAGAAGAGATTTACTAGCATGGTTCCAGGGATGAGGTATTACAGTTACGTGGAGAGACTGGAGAAGCTGGGGTTGTTCTTCTTGGAGGCTAAGAGGAGAGTTTTTACACAGAGTGGTTAGGATTTGGAACGCGCTGCCTGATAGGGCGGCGGACACAGATTCAATAGTAGCCTTCAAAAGGGAATTGGACAAATACTGGAAGGAGAATAAATTGCAGGGATATGGGGAAAGAGCGGGGGAGTGGGACTAACTGGATCGCTCTTCGAGAGAGCCAGCGCAGACTCGATGGGCCGAATGGCCTCCTGTGCTGTACTGTTCTACGATTCTGATTAAAATGAAACAGAAAAAGGAGGCTTATAAGAAATGTCAGGCTCACAATACAGTAGAGAACCAAGCAGAATACAGAAAGTACAGAGAACTGAAAAAGGAAATAAGAGGGGCAAAGAGAGTGTATGAGTATAGATTAGCGGCTAACGTCAAAGGGAATCCAAAACTCTTTTATAAACATATAAATAGCAAAAGGGAAGTCAAAGGAAGGGTGGGGCCGATTAGGTACCAAAAAGATCACCTTGTAGAGGCAGAGGGCACGGCTGAGGTACTAAATGAGGACTTTGTATCTGCCTTCACTAAAGAAGAGGCTGTTGCCAATGTCACAGTAAATAAGGAGGAGGTAGAAGAACTTGGATAGGATAAAAAGAGGTATTTAAAAGGTTGGCATTCCTCAAAGTAGAACAGTCACCCGGTCCGGATGGGATGCATCCTCGGTTACTGAGGGAAGTAAGGGTAGAAATTGCGGAGACTCTGGCCACAATCTTCCAATCCTCCTTGGATACGAGAGTGGTGCCAGAGGACTGGAGGATTGCAAATGTTACACCCCTACAGGGGAATGCAGATGCTCAAAGGGACCTGGGTGTCCTTGTACATGAGTCACTGAAAGTGAATGTGCAGGTGCAACAAGCCAGTAGGAAGACAAATGGTATGCTGGCCTTCATTACAAGAGGATTTGAGTACAGGAGTAAAGAAGTCTTACTCCAATTATATAGGGCACTGGTGTACTGTATACAATTTTGGTCTCCTTACCTAAGGAAGGATATACTTGCCATAGAGGGAGTGCAACGAAGATTGATTCCTGGGATGGCGGGACTGTCGTATGAGAAGGGATCGAGTAAACCAAGCCTGTATTCTCTTGAATTCAGAAGAATGAGAGGGGATCTCATTGAAGCATGCAAAATTATTACAGGGCTTGATAGGGTGGATGCTGGGAGAATGTTTCCCTTGGCTGGGGAGTCTAGAACCAGGGGCCACAGCCTCAGGATAAAGGGTAGGCCATTCAGGACTGAGAGGAGAAGAAATTTCTTCACACAGAGGGTGGTGAATCTTTGGAATTCTCTACCCCAGAGGGCTGTGGAGGCTCAGTCATTGGGCATATTCAAAACAGAAGTCGATAGATTTCTGACTAGTAAGGGCATCAAGGGATATGACGATGGGGCCGATGAATGGAGTTGAGGCAGAAGATCAGCCATGATCTCATTGAATGGCAGAGCAGGCTCGAGGGGCCGAATGGCTCCTATTTCTTATGTTCTTCTGTTCAAAAAAGGGGCGAGGGATAAATCCGACAACGACAGGCCAGTCGGTGGTGGGGAAACTATTAGAGACATTAATCTGGAAAATATTAATTGGCATTTGGAAACATGTGAGTTAATAAATGAAAGTCAGCACGGATTTGTTAAATCATGTTTGACTAACTTGATCGAGTTCTTTGATGAAGTAACAGAGAGGGTTGATGAGGGTAATACGGTTAATGTTATGTCTATGGACTTTGAAAAGGCGTTTGATAAAGTACCGCAAAATAGACTTGTTAGTAAAATTAAAGCCCATGGGATCAAAGGGACAGTGGCAGCATGGATACAAATTTGGCTGAGAGAGAGAAAGCAGAGAGTAGTGATGAACGGTTGTTTTTCAGACTGGAGGGAGGTATACAGTGGTGTTCCCCAGGGGTCGGTATTAGGACCACTGCTCTTTTCGATATATATTAATGACCTGGACTTGGGTATATAGGGCATCATTTCAAAGTTTGCAGATGACGCAAAACTCGGAAATGTAGTAAACAATGAGGAGGATAGTAACAGACTTCAGGAGGACATGGACAGACTGGTGAAATGGGCAGACACACGGCAGATGAAGTTTAACGCAGAGAAATGTGAAGTGATGCATTTGGTAGGAAGAATGAGGAGAGGTTGCAGGAACAGAGACCTGGGGGTGTATGTACAGAAATATTTGAAGGTGGCAGAACAAGTTGAGAAGGCTGTTTAAAAAAGCACATGGGATCCTTGGCTTTATTAATAGAGGCATAGAGTACAAAAGCAATAAAGTTATGCAAAATCTTTATAAATTACTAGTTAGGCCTCAGCTGGAGTATTGCGTTCAATTCCGGGCACCACACTTCAGGAAGGATGTCAAGGCTTTGAAGAGTGTGTAGAAGAGATTTACTAGAACGGTACCGGGGATGAGGGACTTCAGTTACATGGAGAGACTAGAGAAGCTGGGATTGTTCTCCTTGGAGCAGAGAAGGTTAAGGGGAGATTGACCAGAATGGTACCAGAGATGAGGGACTTCAGTTTACATGGAGAGACTAGAGAAGCTGGAATTGTTCTTCTTAGAGCAGAGAAGGTTAAGGGGAGATTTAATAGAGGCGTTCAAAATCATGAAGGGTTTTGATAGAGTAAATAAGGAGAAACTGTTTCCAGTGGCAGGAGGGTCGGTAACCAGAGGACACAGATTGAAGATAATTGGCAAAAGAACCAGAGGGGAAATTAGGAGAATTTGTTTTTACGCAGCGAGTTGTTGTGATCTGGAACGCGCTGCCTGAAAGGGCGGTGGAAGCAGATTCAACAGTCACTTTCAAAAGGCAATTGGATAAATACTTGAAGGGGAAAATTTTTGCAGGGCTACGGGGAAAGAGCAGGGGGGGGGGGGAGTGGGACTAGTGGGAGAGCTTCTTTCAAAGAGCCGGCACAGGCACGATGGGCCGAATGGCCTCCTCCTATGCTGTATCATGCTATGATTGTATGATTCTACGAAAATTGGAAGGAAAAATCGAGGAGCCCAGCTGGAGTTGGAGGACTTGTTTTATCCAGTAAATCCCGGCCTCGGACAAACTGCGAGAGGGGTCGGCAGGAGCTGAAAGGTGATCGGCGTCCTGTGCGGGTTGACGCAGACGGTGAGACTCCAGCAGCTCCGAAGGATTACAGAAGCAGAGACACGAGGGGCCAATGAGATAATAAATCGATTTACAGAGCAATACCCGATCTACAGAGTTTCTTCTGGTTAAACTTAAGAATCTTTGCTCATTTTCTTCCGGTTGTCCTTCTGGCTGTCGGGAGTTTCCTGTTGGACTCTCGCCCTCTTTGAATCCGTTCTGTCGGTGACCGTTGCCATCGCGTCCCAGATTTCATCTCCTTCCTCCTCTTTCACGCTCCCCTCGGCTGCATCCTCCTCCTTTTAACAAGGACAACAGTTTCACGTTAAGTATTCAGTGCTAAAGAACGCACGGACTTGCATAGAAAGATAGAAAAATAGGAGCAGGAGGAGGCCATTCAATAGGATCATGGCTGATCCTCCATCTCAATACCATATTCCCGCTCTCTCCCCATACCCTTTGATGCCTTTTGTGTCTAGAAATCTATCCATCTCCTTCTTAAATATATTCAGTGACTTGGCCTCCACAGCCTTCTGTGGTAGAGAATTCCACAGGTTCACCACCCTCTGAGTGAAGACATTTCTCCTCATCTCAGTCCTAAATGTCCTACCCCCGTATCCTGAGACTGTGACCCCTCGTTCTAGACCACCCCCCCCAGCCAGGGGAAACATCCTCCCTGCATCCAGTCTGTCTAGCCCTGTCAGAATTTTATACGTTTCAATGAGATCCCCTCTCATTCTTCTAAACTCTAGTGAATACAGGCCTAGTCGACCCAATCTCTCCACATACGACAGTCCTGCCATCCCAGGAATCCGTCTGGTGAACCTTTGCTGCACTCCCTCTATGGCCAGTATATCCTTTCTTGGGTAAGGAGACCAAAACTGCACACAGTACTCCAGGTGTGGTCTCACCAAGGCCCTGTATAACTGTAGTAAGACATCCTTGCTCCTGTACTCAAATTGATAAAATGCCTTTCATGCCCTCAGGACATACCAGAGTGGTTCAGAGACAATTAATTACTTTTGAAGTGTAGTCACTTCATAGAATCATAGAAGGATACAGCACAGAAGGTTGCCATTCGGTCCACTGTGCCTGTGTCGGCTCTTTGGTAGAGCTATCCAATTAAATCAAATCTCTTAACCTTCTCTGCTCTAAGGAGAGCAACCCCAGCTTCTCCAGTCTCTCCACATAACTGAAGTCCCTCATCCCCTGGTACCATTCTGGTAAATCTCCTCTGCACCCTCTCCAAAGCCTTGACATTCTTCCTAAAGTGTGGCACCCAGAATTGGACACAGTACTCCAGGTGAGGCCTAACCAGTGTTTATAAACCACTGGAGAGGTACCACCAACGCTGCCTCCGCAAGATCCTGCAAATCCATTGGCAGGATTGGCGCACCGACGTCAGTGTTCTCGCTCAGGCCAACGTCCCCCAACCTCGAAGCTTTGACCATGCTCGATCAGCTCCGATGGACGGGCCACATCGTCCGCATGCCCGATACGAGACTCCCAAAACAAGCGCTCTACTCGGAGCTCCGGCACGGCAAGAGAGCCCCAGGTGGGCAGAGGAAACGCTTCAAGGACACCCTCAAAGCCTCCTTGGAAAAAGTGCAACATCCCCACCGACACCTGGGAAGCCCTGGCCCAAGACCGCACACAAAGTGGAGGAGAAGCATCCGGGAAGGCGCCGAACACCTCGAGTCTCTTCGCCCGGGAGCAAGCGCAAACAGCGGAAGGAGCGCACGTCAACCCAAGCCCCCAACCCACCCGCCCCTTCAACCACCGTCTGCCCCACCTGTGGCAGAGACTGTCGGTCCTGCATTGGACTCATCAGTCACCTGAGAACTCATTTTTAGTGTGGACGCAAGTCATCTTTGGTTCCGAGGGACTGCCTAAGAAGAAGTAGTTTTATAAAGGTTGAACGTAACCTCCTTGCTTCTGTACTCTATTCCTCTAGTAATAAAACCCAGGATCCCATATGCTTTTTTTTATATAAACAGCCTTCTCAACTTGAGCTGCCGTTTACTTGTATTATAAACGAATGCAGGGGTATATTGCCGCACAGCAAGATCCCACAAATCGCAATGAGAGATATGACCAGTTAATCTGCTCTGGTGATGATGGTTGAGGGATAAATGTTGGTTGTTAGCAGTCAACCACCTTTCTCCCCTAGTTCACAACAACACATTTTGAGTAAGCATAACACTTCATAGTGGAGTATACAGAGCAGACTTTATTGATGCAGTTTTTTTATTTATTCGTTTTTATGGGATGTGGGCGCTGCTGGCAGGGCCAGCATTTATTGCCCATCTCTAATTGCCCTTGAGAAGGTGGTGGTGAGCCGCCGCCTTAAACCGCTGCAGTCCGTGTGGTGAAGGTACTCCCACAGTGCTGTTGGGGAGTTCCAGGATTTTGACCCAGTGACGATGAAGGAACGGCCGATATATTTCCAAGTCAGGATGGTGTGTGACTTGGAGGGGAACTTGCAGGTGATGGTGTTCCCACGTGCCTGCTGTCCTTGTCCTTCTACAAGTTGTGAATGGCACCGAACACTGTGCAGTCATCAGTGAACATCCCCACTTCTGACCTTATGATGGAGAGAAGGTCATTGATGAAGCAGCTGAAGATGGTTGGGTCTAGGACACTGCCCTGAGGAACTCCTGCAGCTGTGATGATTGACCTCCAACAACCACAGCCATCTTCCCTTTGTGTTAGCTATGACTCGAGCCAATGGAGAGTTTTCCCCTGATCCCCATTGATTTAAGTTTTACTAGGGCTCCTTGATGTCAAGAGCAGTCACTCTCACTTCTGGAATTAAGCTCATTTTTCCATGTTTGGACCAAGGCTGCAATGAGGTTGGGAGCTGTGTGGTCCTGGTGGAACCCAAACTGAGCATCAGTGAACAGTTATTGGTGAGTAAGTGCCACTTGATAGCACTGTCGACGACACCTTCCATCACTTTGCTGATGATTGAGAGTAGACTGATGGGGCGGTAATTGGATTTGCCCTGCTTTTTGTGAACAGAACATACCTGGGCAGTTTTCCACATTGTCGGATAGATGCCAGTGTTGGAGCTGTACTGGAACAGCTTGGCTAGAGGCCCGGCTAGTTCTGGAGCACAAGTCTTCAGCACGACAGCCGGGATGTTATCGGAGCCCATAGCCTTTGCTGTATCCAGTACGCTCAGCCGTTTCTTGATATCACGTGGAGTGAATCGAGTTTGCTGAAGACTGGCTTCTGTGATGGTGGGGACCTCAGGAGGAAGGCCGAAATGGATCATCCACTCGGAGGTGGTTGCAAACGCTTCAGTCTTGTCTTTTGCGCTCACATGCTGGGCTCCACCATCATTGAGGATGGGGATATTCATGGAGCCTCCTTGTTTAATGGTCCACCATCATTCACGACTGGATGTGGCAGGACTGCAGCGCTTTGATCTGATCCGTTGATTGTGGGATCGCTTAGCTCTGTCTATAGCATGCTGCTTCACATGCCTGTAGTCCTGTGTTGCAGCTTCCCCAGGTTGGCACCTCATTTTTAGGTACGCCTGGTGCTGCTCCTGGCATGCTCTTCTGCACTCCTCATTGAACCAGGGTTGGTCCCCTGGCTTGATGGTAATGGGTAGAGTGAGGGATATGCCGGGCCATGAGGTTACAGATTGTGGTCGAATACAATTCTGCTGCTGCTGATGGCCCACAGCCCCTCATGGATGCCCAGTTCTGAAGCTGCTAGATCTGTTCTGAATCTATCCCATTTAGCACGGTGGTAGTGCCACACAACACGATGGAGGGTGTCCTTGGTGTGAAGACCAGACCGGGTAAGGACGGCAGATTTCCTTCCCTAAAGGACATCAGTGAACCAGATGGGTTTTTGCGACAATCCAATTGTCCATTACTGATATTAGCTTTTTATTCCAGATTTATTTAATTAACTGAATTTAAATTCCCCAGCTGCTATAAGAACATAAGAACATAAGAAATAGGAGCAGGAGTAGGCCAATCGGCCCCTCGAGCCTGCTCCGCCATTCAATAAGATCATGGCTGATCTGATCCTAACCGCCAATCTACTATCTATCACAGAACCATCTCCTGCATCTAACAGAATTGCACACACGAAATAGGAGCAGAATCAGGCTACACGGTCCCTGGGCCCGCTCCACTACCCACAGGGCCATGACCGATCCGAACCTAGACTCATGTCCAAATTCCTGCCCGCTCCCCGTAACCCTTAATGCCCTTTACTTCTAGGAAACTGTCTATTTCTGTTTTAAATTTAATTAATGTTGTAGCTTCTACAGCTTTTTGTGGCAGCATATTCCATGGACCTACCACCCTCTGAGTGAAGTAGTTCCTCCTCATCTCAGTTTTGAAAGAGCAGCCCCTTATTCTAAGACTATGTCCCCTAGTTCTAGTCTCACCCGTCATCGGGAACATCCTCCCCGCATCCACCCGATCCAACCCCTTCACAATCTTATATGTTTCAATAAGATCGCCTCTCATTCTTCTGAACTCCAATGAGTAGAGTCCCAATCTACCCAACCTCTCCTCATATGACCACCCCCTCATCCCCGGGATTAACCGAGTGAACCTTTTTTGCACTGCCTCGAGAGCAAGGATGTCTTTCCTTAAGTAAGGACACCAAAACTGTATGCAGTATTCCAGGTGCGGTCTCACCAATACCTTGTACAACTGAAGCAATACCTCCCTATTTTTATATTCTATCCCCCGAGCAATGAAAGCCAACATTCCATTTGCCTTCTTAATCACTTGCTGCACCTGCATACTAACCTTTTGAGTTTCGTGCACCAGGACCCCCAGATCCCTTTGCACTTCAGTACTCTCCAGTTTCTTGCCATTAAGATAATAAATTGCTCTAGGATTTTTCCTGCCAAAGTGCATCACCTCACACTTTCCAGTGTTGTATTCCATCTGCCAAATCTCTGCCCACTTACTTAGCCTGTCTATGTCCCCTTGCAGGTTTTTTATGTCTCCTCACTCACTACTTTCCCTCCCATCTTTGTATCATCTGCAAATTTTGATATGTTACACTTGGTCCCTTCCTCCAAATCGTTAATATAGATTGTAAAGAGTTGGGGACCCAGCACTGACCCCTGTGGAACACCACTAGTTACTGATTGCCAGTCTGAGAATGAACCATTTATCCCAACTCTTTGCTTTCTGTTGGATAGCCAATCCTCTATCCATGCCAGAATATTACCCCCAATCCCGTGATTTTTTACCTTAAGCAATAATCTTTTGTGTGGCACCTTGTCAAATGCCTTTTGGAAGTCTAAATACACTACGTCCACTGGTTCCCCTTTATCCACTCTATATGTTACTTCCTCAAAGAACTCCAGCAAATTAGTCAAACATGACTTCCCCTTCGTAAAACCATGCTGACTTTGTCCTATTAAATTATGATTATCCAAATGTCCTGTTACTGTTTCCTTAATAATGGACTCCAAAATTTTACCTACCACAGATGTTAGGCTAACCGGTCTATAGTTACCAGCCTTCTGTCTACTGCCCTTTTTAAATAAGGGTGTTACATTAGCAGTTTTCCAGTCTGCCTGGAGGGATTTGAACTCACATTTCCAGATTGAGTCCAGGCCCACTGGATTACTAGTCCAGTACCATAACCACTATGCTACTGTACCCGATTCCACAGTAAAAGGTGATCGGTCTTTCACTGTATACAGAGAGTGATTTTTTTCCTGGTTTCTGTATCTTTCAAGCACACTCTGAGATATGATTGAAAACCATGATCCTTTATACACCATATCTTGACCACATCAAAGGAAAATGGCATAGATAAGACCCATGATGTGGAGATGCCGGTGTTGGACTGGGGTGGACAAATGTGAGAAGTCGCACAACACCAGGTTATAGTTCAACAGCTTTATTTGAAATCACAAGCTTTCGGAGCGCTGCTCCTTCGTCAGGTGAAGTGAAGAGATGCATATAGGCACAGCATATATAGTCAGAGAACACTGCCAGATGATTACAGTTAATCAGGACAGTTAGAAAGATTAACTGTAATCATCTGGCAGTGTTCTCTGACTATATATGCTGTGCCTGTATGCATCTCTTCACTTCACCTGACGAAGGAGCAGCGCTCCGAAAGCTTGTGATTTCAAATAAAGCTGTTGGACTATAACCTGGTGTTGTGCGACTTCTTGGATAAGACTGTATGACGTATCTATTTCCCAAACCCTTTGAAAACAGACTATTCATGTAAACACATGTAGTTTGTTTATTTCAGAACTACTCTTCAAGAGGACTTCCTCAAATGGATTTGCAACCCCTGTTTTATTACCCTAAAACTAAAGCTACGTTTTATTGCTAACACTTATTTCCTTACACAAGCACTTTACATATCCGAAGACAAGCAATGCATTCCTTTTACAACAGTTCAAAATCACCCTGTTTATATCAGAAAGCCTGTTGCTTTAAGATACAAAGAAGTTTGACTGTTGACCCTCAACTCCCCAAGATGTTCAACGTACATCTCTCCAGGAAGTCCCACATTGGTCAGGACACTGAGGAGAACTCTCCTGTTCTTCGAAACAGTGCTGTGGGACCTCTTACGTCCACCTGAGAGGGCGGGCGGGCGGGATCTTGCTTTAAAATCTCATCCGAAAGACGGCACCTCCGACAGTGCGGCGCTCCCTCAGTACTGCCCCTCCGACAGTGCGGCGCTCCCTCAGTACTGCCCCTCCGACAGTGCGGCGCTCCCTCAGTACTGCCCCTCCCACAGTGCAGTGCTCCCTCAGTACTGCCCCTCCCACAGTGCGGCGCTCATTCAGTACTGCCCCTCTGACAGTGCGGCGCTCCCTCAGTACCGCCCCTCCGACAGTGCAGCACTCCCTCAGTACTGCCCCTCCGACAGTGCGGCGCTCCCTCAGCACTGCCCCTCCGACAGTGCGGCGCTCCCTCAGTTCTGCCCCGCTGACAGTGCAGCACTCCCTCAGTACTGCCCCTCTGACAGTGCAGCGCTCCCTCAGTACTGCCCCTCCGACAGTGCCGCGCTCCCTAAGTACTGCCCCTCCATGCGGCGCTCCCTCAGTACTGCCCCTCCGACAGTGCGTCGCTCCCTCAGTACTGCCCCTCCGACAGTGCGGCGCTCCCTCAGTACTGCCCCTCCATGCGGCGCTCCCTCAGTACTGCCCCTCCGACAGTGCAGCGCTCCCTCAGTACTGCCCCTCCGACAGTGCGGCGCTCCCTCAGTACTGCCCCTCAGACAGTGCGGCGCTCCCTCAGTACTGACCCTCCGACAGTGCAGCACTCCCTCAGTACTGCCCCTCCGACAGTGCGGCGCTCCCTCAGTACTGCCCCTCCGACAGTGCAGCGCTCCCTCAGTACTGCCCCTCCGACAGTGCAGCGCTCCCTCAGTACTGCCCCTCCGACAGTGCAGCGCTCCCTCAGTACTGCCCCTCCGACAGTGCGGCGCTCCCTCAGTACTGCCCCTCCGACAGTGCGGCGCTCCCTCAGTACTGCCCCTCCATGCGGCGCTCCCTCAGTACCGCCCCTCCGACAGTGCGGCGCTCCCTCAGTACCGCCCCTCCGACAGTGCAGCGCTCCCTCAGTACCGCCCCTCCATGCGGCGCTCCCTCGGTACTGCCCCTCCGACAGTGCAGCGCTCCCTCAGTAATGCCCCTCCGACAGTGCAGCGCTCCCTCAGTACCGCCCCTCCGACAGTGCGGCGCTCCCTCAGTACCGCCCCTCCGACAGTGCGGCGCTCCCTCAGTACCGCCCCTCCGACAGTGCGGCGCTCCCTCAGTACCACCCCTCCGACAGTGCGGCGCTCCCTCAGTACCGCCCCTCCGACAGTGCGGCGCTCCCTCAGTACCTCCCCTCCGACAGTGCGGCGCTCCCTCAGTACCGCCCCTCCGACAGTGCGGCGCTCCCTCAGTACCGCCCCTCCGACAGTGCGGCGCTCCCTCAGTACCGCCCCTCCGACAGTACGGCGCTCCCTCAGTACCGCCCCTCCGACAGTGCGGCGCTCCCTCAGTACCGCCCCTCCGACAGTACGGCGCTCCCTCAGTACCGCCCCTCCGACAGTGCGGCGCTCCCTCAGTACTGCCCCTCCGACAGTGCGGCGCTCCCTCAGTACCGCCCCTCCGACAGTGCGGCGCTCCCTCAGTACCGCCCCTCCATGCGGCGCTCCCTCAGTACCGCCCCTCCGACAGTGCGGCGCTCCCTCAGTACTGCCCCTCCGACAGTGCAGCGCTCCCTCAGTACTGCCCCTCCGACAGTGCAGCGCTCCCTCAGTACTGCCCCTCCGACAGTGCGGCTCTCCCTCATTACCGCACTGGGAGTCTCGGCCTGGATTGGGGGGCTTGACTCCCTGCAGTGGGGCTCGAACCCATGGAGCAGGTTAACGTCTCTGCCCGCCCCCCACCGCCCCGACCCCGACACCTGGTTTTATACCCTGACGCCGGCCACTTGGCTTCAGTTGGTGGGCGGCTCGGGTTGCGGCTTGGATTTCGACGTCTTTCGCGATTGTCGTGGCTTCTTCTTCACTTTTTTGATGATTTTGCATATCCGGGGGCGCTTGGTGTCTAGGCCTGCGGCTGAAGAGTCGAAGTCAGTCTCCTCTGGCACGGGCAAAGTATCTGGGGTTAAAGGCCGCTCTTCAGGTTCAGGCTCTAACGTTTCAACAGTGGGCTCTGGGCACAGAGAAATTTGAAACAGCTATTACGCATTATAACCAAAGTGCAGACTTGTAAGTACTAGCCCGGCGTCCATAGTTATATCATCATCGCAGGGATTGTCCGCCTGCTCCATGTGCTGGGCGGGGCTCGAACCCACCCCCCCAGATCTCCATCTGTAAGCCAACACAGCGAGTGTCGCCAGCTATTTGACCATGGTGGACGCGCAGCTAAGTTGCATCCTGCCAACACACACGCAGGAGTCAGGAGCGTCAACCCTGAACTCGCTCCTTAATTCAGGGCCCCGCTTGGTCCCTCCAACCCCACTCCTGCTGCCCCTGGCAGAACTGGAGTTACAGTCTTGGCACCAGAGACTTGAGCCCATAATGCAGGCTGACACTCCCAGTGCCAGTACGGAGGGAGCGCCGCACTGTTGGAGGGGCAGTGCTGAGGGAGCGTCGCAATGTCGGAGGGGCAGTACTGAGGGAGCGCCGCACTGTCGGAGGGGCAGTACTGAGGGAGCGCCGCACTGTCGGAGGGGCAGTACTGAGGGAGCGCCACACTGTCGGAGTGGCGGTCCTGAGGGAGCGCCGCACTGTCGGAGGGGCAGTACTGAGGGAGCGCCGCACTGTCGGAGGGGCAGTACTGAGGGAGCGCTGCACTGTCGGAGGGGCGGTACTGAGGGAGCGCCGCACTGTCGGAGGGGCGGTACTGAGGGAGCGCCGCACTGTCGGAGGTGCGGTACTGAGGGAGTGCCGCACTGTCGGAGGGGCAGTACTGAGGGAGCGCCGTACTGTCGGAGGGGCAGTACTGAGGGAGCGCCGCACTGTCGGAGGGGCAGTACTGAGGGAGCGCCGCACTGTCGGAGGTGTCGTCTTTCAGATGAGGCGTTAAATTGAGGCCCCCGTCTGCCCTCTCAGGTGGATGTAAAAGATCCCACGGCCACTATTGGAAGAAGAGCAGGGGGAGTTCTCCCCGGTGTCCTGGGCCAATATTTATCCCTGAACCAACATCACTAAAAACAGATTATCTGGTCATTATCACACTGCTGTTTGTGGGAGCTTGCTGTGCGCCAATTGGCTGCCGCGTTTCCTACATTACAACAGTGACCACAGTTCAAAACGTACTTCATTGGCTGTAAAGCGCTTTGAGACGTCCTGAGGTGGTGAAAGGCGCTGGAGAAATGCGAGTCTTTCTACTTTTCTTCAGCTTCTGCCCCATTCTGTGCAGACCGTCCTTCCCTCCTGTCCCGCTCTGAATTGTTCCGTTGCTCCTGCACAAGGAGCTACCCTTTTTCCTAGTCTCCTCCAGCTCTAACCTCAGTGATTCTAAGGGTAGGACCTCTGTCTATTGCCACATTCTGCCCAGTGCCCCATCAGCTTTGATGTCACCAATACTCTACTCCCACAGTGCTGCTAGGGAGGGAGTTCCAGGATTTTGACCCAGCGACGATGAAGGAACGGCCGATATATTTCCAAGTCAGGATGGTGTGTGACTTGGAGGGGATCTTGGGGGTGGTGCTGTTCCCATGCGCCTGCTGCCCTTGTCCTTCTAGGTGGAAGAGGTCGCGGGTTTGGGAGGTGGTGCCGAAGAAGCCTTGGCGAGTTGCTGCAGTGCATCTTGTAGATGGTACACACTGCAGCCACGGTACGCCGGTGGTGGAGGAAGTGAATGTTCAAGGTGGTGGATGGGGTGTCAATCAAGCGGGCTGCTTTGTCCTGGATGGTGTCGAGCTTCTTGAGTGTTGTTGGAGCTGCACTCATCCAGGCAAGTGGAGAGTATTCCATCACACTCCTGACTTGTGCCTTGTAGATGGTGGAAAGGCTTTGGGGAGTCAGGAGGTGAGACAGTCGCCGCAGAATACCCAGCCTCTGACCTGCTCTTGCAGCCACAGTATCTATGTAGCTGGTCCAGACTTTTACCGAGACTGGGGGTTCAGTGCAAGTTTTGGGGGTGCAGTGCCCAGATGAGGGGGGTTGGATTCAATGTCCGGCTCAGGTTGTGGCTACCTGGATTTGGGGGCTCAATGTACAGTTTGAGGGTTGCTACCTGCACTTGTGGTTCAATGCACAGTTTTGGGGTTCAATACCCAGATTGGGTTGAATGCACCATCTGGGGGTCAATGCACAGTTTTGGGGTTTCATATCCAGATTGGGGGTTTGTGTGCGCGGATTGTGGGGTTCGCTGTACAGTCTGGGGGGTTGAGTCCCGGACTCGGGGTTCCGAGCCGCCGCACCCACCTGAAGCCTCGCTCAGCGCCTCTTTCTTTGACGCTCCACAGCCCATCCTCGGTCCGGCCGGAGCGGGTGGCTGAGCCGCTGGTTTGCGTTGAAAATGCGGAGCCGGCCCGGCTCTTGTGACGGGGCAGCGCCCGGAGACGTAATAAGGGAGCGGGGGAGAATACAGGGGGAGAGAGAGGGGAAGAGGACAGAGAGAGAGAGAGGGGGGGGGAACGGATAGAGAGAAAGAAAGGGGAAGAGAGATAGAGGGGAAGGGATAGAGAGAGGGGAAGAGGAGAGAGGGGGAAGGGATAGAGAGAAAGAAAGGGGAAGAGAGATAGAGGGGAAGAGGAGAGAGGGGGAAGGGATAGAGAGAGCATGGGGAAGAGGAGAGAGAGAGGGGGGAAGGGATAGAGAGAAAGAAAGGGGAAGAGAGAGGGGAAGAGGAGAGAGGGGGAAGGGATAGAGGGAAAGGGGAAGTGGGGAGAGGGGGGAGGGGGAGAGGAGAGGGGGAAGGGATAGAGAGGGAGAGGGGAAGAGGAGAGAGGGGGAAGGGATAGAGAGGGAGAGGGGAAGAGGAGAGAGGGGGAAGGGATAGAGAGGGAGAGGGGAAGAGGAGAGAGGGGGAAGGGATAGAGAGGGAGAGGGGAAGAGGAGAGAGGGGGAAGGGATAGAGAGAGAAAGGGGAAGAGGAGAGAGAGAGGGAAGGGATAGAGAGAGAGAAAGGGGAAGAGAGATCGAGGGGAAGATGAGAGAGGGGGAAGGGGAAGAGAGATAGAGGGGAAGAGGAGAGAGGGGGAAGGGATAGAGAGAGCATGGGGAAGAGGAGAGAGAGAGGGGGGAAGGGATAGAGAGAAAGAAAGGGGAAGAGAGAGGGAAGAGGAGAGAGGGGGAAGGGATAGAGAGGGAAAGGGGAAGTGGGGAGAGGGGGGAGTGGGAGAGGAGAGGGGGAAGGGATAGAGAGGGAAAGGGGAAGAGGAGAGAGGGGAAGGGATAGAGAGGGAGAGGGGAAGAGGAGAGAGGGGGAAGGGATAGAGAGGGAGAGGGGAAGAGGAGAGAGGGGGAAAGGGGAAGAGGAGAGAGGGGGAAGGGATAGAGAGAGAAAGGGGAAGAGGAGAGAGAGAGGGGGAAGGGATAGAGAGAGAGAAAGGGGAAGAGAGATAGAGGGGAAGATGAGAGAGGGGGAAGGGGAAGAGAGATAGAGGGGAAGAGGAGAGAGGGGGAAGGGATAGAGAGAGAAAGGGGAACAGGAGAGAGAGGGGGAAGGGATAGAGAGAAAGAAAGGGGAAGAGATAGAGGGGAAGAGGAGAGAGGGGGAAGGGATAGAGAGGGAGAGGGGACGAGAGTTAGAGGGAAGAGGAGAGGGGGAAGGGATAGAGAGAGAAAGGGGAAGAGGAGAGAGAGGGGGAGGGATAGAGAGAGAGAATGGGGAAGAGAGGGAAGGGAGAGGGGAAGAGAGAGAAAGTGGAAGAGAGATAGAGAGGGGAAGAGGAGAGAGAGTGAACGGGGAGAGGGAGGGAAAGAGAGAGGGAAGGGAGAGGGATAGATAGAGGAGCGAGAAAGGGGGAAGGGATAGAGAGAAAGGGAGGGGGAAGGGAAAGAGGGAAAGGGAGAGAGGGATAGAGAGAGCAAGGGGAAGAGGAGAAAGAGGGGGAAAGGGATAGAGAGAAAGAGGGAAGGGGAGAGAGGGATAGAGAGAGAAAGGGGAAGAGGAGAAAGAGAAAGGGATAGGAAGGAAGAGAGAGAGGGGTAAAGGGAAAGAGGGAAGGGGAGAGAGGGAAGGAGAGAGAGGAAAGGGGTAAGGGATAGAGAGAGAGGAAAGGGATAGAGAAAGGGGGAAGGTGAGAGGGGGAGGGAAGGGAAAGGGAGAAGGGATAGAGAGAGGGGAAGGGCAAAGAGAAAGAGAAGGGGAGAGAGTGCAGTAGGGGAGAAGGAAGGGGTGAGAGTGAGTGGGAGGAGAGGGAGAGAGAAGTGGAGCGAGAAGAGGAGAGTGAGGGAAAGAGAGAGAGAATGAGTGGGAGAAAGGGAGAAGGGATAGATAGAAAGAGGAAAGGGGATAAAAAGAGAGGGGGAACGAAGGAAGGGGAGAGATAGAGAAGGGATAGGGAAAGAAAGACAGTCTTGCATTTCTCCAGCACCTTTCACGACCTCAGGATGTCTCAAAGCGCTTTACAGCCAATGAAGTACTTTTTTTGAAGTGTAGTTGTTGTTGTAATGTGGGAAACGCAGCAGCCAATTTGCGCAGAGCAAGCTCCCACAAACAGCAATGTGATAATGACCAGATCATCTGTTTTTAGTGATGTTGGTTGAGGGATAAATATTGGCCCCAGGACACCGGGGAGAACTCCCCCGCTCCTCTTCCAATAGTGGCCGTGGGATCTTTTACATCCCCCTGAGAGAGCAGATGGGGCCTCGGTTTAACGTCTCATCCGAAAGACAGCACCTCCGACAGTGCAGCGCTCCCTCAGTACTGCCCCTCCGACAGTGCGGCGCTCCCTCAGTACTGTTCCTCCGAATGTGCGGCGCTCCCTCAGTACTGCCCCTCCGACAGTGCGGCGCTCCCCCAGTACAGCCCCTCCGACAGTGCGGCGCTCCCTCAGCACTGCCCCTCCGACAGTGCGGCGCTCCCTCAACACCGCCCCTCCGACAGTGCGGCGCTCCCTCAGCAACGCCCCTCCGACAGTGCGGCGCTCCCTCAGCACCGCCCCTCCGACAGTGCGGCGCTCCCTCAGTACTGCCCCTCCGACAGTGCGGCGCTCCCTCAGTACCGCCCCTCCGACAGTGCGGCGCTCCCTCAGTACTGCCCCTCCGACAGTGCGGCGCTCCCTCAGTACTGCCCCTCCGACAGTGCGGCCCTCCCTCAGTACTGCCCCTCCGACAGTGCAGCGCTCTCTCAGTACTGCCCCTCCGACAGTGTGGCGCTCCCTCAGTACTGCACTGGGAGTGTCGGCCTGGATTATGGGGCTCAAGTCTCTGGAGTGGGGCTCGAACCCACGACCTTCTGTCTCTGAGGCAAGCGTGCTACCGACAGCGCCACGGTGGACAGCCGTTCGATCCCAGGTGAGCCTGCCAGCAACACAGTACCACCTGTGAAAAGGAGAGCTGCAGGAATATCTGGAACAGACACTCTTGAGGTCGTTTCGTACGACCCCATTCAATGATGACGACATTGAGTCGGGCGGGTGACCATGGACAACCTTGTATCGCTCCTCTTCCAAGGGAGAAAGAATCGCTGATCTCCCTACCCTCACACGGACCTCGGGAGTCACGACCTGCCCAGACCAGCTCGCTCCTTACTCTGGGTCTCCAGGGCGGTTTGGTATACCCCTCGCAAACAACCCGAAGAGCCTCCGTAAGCCCAGTCTATTCCGGCGAGTCGTTCTCGGTCCCATGAGGGTGCCCCTTTCTTGTGGACAGGAAGCATGACCGCACACCGGGGCACCGAGGGTCCCTGCGTTGCAGTCAGGCTGGGTCCCAGCACTGCCTACTCCTCCCACCACCCCCCGCCCCGCCCCACCCCAGTCTCGCATTGAGGAGCTTTCAGGAACTTGGTGTGAGCACCAACCATTAGCAGGACGGCAGAGTCTTGGAGTCCACATCCGCCCAACAAACTGGCTTCCACCTTGAGCAGCAACCGCCACTGTTTCCGCCCCCCCCCCCCATCTCTGTCCAGATGGATCCTTGATGCCAACTCAGTCGATGGCTCGCTCCAAGCCATGGAGGGCGCTAGGCTTGCTCATTGCCACCAGGCCAGCAGCTCCCCTTTGACCTCAACCAACAACAGAAAACTGCCTCGGGGGGATCCTTCTTTGAGAGTGCATTTTCACGGATAAACGCAGCCCGCTGGTCCCATTCCGCGACCATCGTAACGCCCTCCGTCATCATTCACCGTGGCAGAAGCTCGCAACTGCTCCAAAGAGGCTTCAGGCAGCAACTTAAAGAACCTTGTTGGCCTGACCTCTTCCCTTTGCAATCTCTCTCTCAGGCAGTCCCTCGGAGCCGAGGATGACTTGCTTCCACACTAAAAATGAGTTCTCAGGTGACTGGTGAGTCCAATGCGGGACCGACAGTCTCTGTCACAGGTGGGACAGACGGTGGTTGAAGGGGGCGGGCGGGTGGGGTGCTTGGGTTGACGTGCGCTCCTTGCGCTGCCTGCGCTTGGCTTGCGCTTGCTCCCGGCGAAGAGACTCGAGGTGTTCGGCGCCTTCCCGGATGCTTCTCCTCCACTTTGTGCGGTCTTGGGCCAGGGATTCCCAGGTGTCAGTGGGGATGTTGCACTTTTTCAAGGAGGCTTTGAGGGTGTCCTTGAAGCGTTTCCTCTGCCCACCTGGGGCTCGCTTGCTGTGTCGGAGCTCCGAGCAGAGCGCTTGTTTTGGGAGTCTCGTATCGGGCATACCTGCCCTGCTGTATGCCTCAGAGACATGGGCCATGTACAGCAGGCACCTCAAAGCACTGGAGAGGTACCACCAACGCTGCCTCCGCAAGATCCTGCAAATCCACTGGCAGGATAGGTGCACCAACGTCAGTGTTCTCGCTCAGGCCAACATCCCCAGCATCGAAGCTTTGACCACGCTCGATCAGCTCCGCTGGACGGGTCACATCGTCTGCAGGCATTTGCAATGCAGGAGGATGGAGTGATCGACAAGGATGGAATAACAACTCACTGGAGACTTTGACCAGGGTGGTCTCGGTGCTGAGGTTGGGGGGGTCAAGACTGGAGGGGAGACTCTCGAACAGGGAGTGGGGTGGGGCGGGGGGGATGCGGTGCGGGGAGAGATGGCGGTGATGAGTTTGGAGGTGACGTTGCACTTGAGGATCTTGGGGCGGAAAGGGAGGTGGTCAATCCCTAGATCTATTAATGAGTGTGTTGGCCCAGATAAAGTTTGAGAAGTCGCACAACACCAGGTTATAGTCCAACAGTTTTATTTGACTTCACCTGACGAAGGAGCAGCGCTCCGAAAGCTTGTGATTTCAAATAAAACTGTTGGACTATAACCTGGTGTTGTGCGACTTCTCACATTTGTCCACCCCAGTCCAACACCGGCATCTCCACATCACACATAAAGTTTGACAGCGCACACCTTGACCTCCATTCCCAATGATCGGAGACAAGCCCCTGGTCCCCATTTGCAGCTGCTCCCATGGGCTCATCAATTACTGTGGTAACTATGCAACCTCAGCTATTGGTCACTGAGCGTTCCACACCTTTCCAGCAGGGGAAGGACATGGATCTGGTCCTTAGATTGGAAAAGTCCGATCTCGGGCTTTTTCCCCAACCCACGAAGCTGGCATTCCAAGTGGGGGAGGAGGGATTGTACCCTTGAGGGGGATCCATTATCTCTGAGGCAGGACTTGGCTAACATCCAGGCCTGGGCTGGCAAGTGGCAGATAACTTGCGCGCCACACAAGTGCCAGGTAATAACCATCCCGAACAAGGAGATAGCCCAGCCATCTCTCTTCAATGGTATCACCATTGCCAAGTCAACAACAACCTGTATTTATACAGTGCCCTTAACATAGTAAAACGTCCCAAGGCGCTTTACAGGAGCGTTATCAGACCAGAGATATTAGGACAGGTCGATTTTAAGGAGCGTCTTAAAGGAGGAGAGAGAGGCGGAGAGGTTTAGGGAGGGAATTCCAGAGCTTAGGGCCCCAGGCAGCTGAAGGCACGGCCGCCAATGGTGGAGCGATTAAAATCAGGGATGCGCAAGAGGCCGGAATTGGAGGAGCGCAGAGATCGCGGAGGGTTGTGGGGCTGGAGGAGGTTACAGAGATCGGGAGGGGGCGAGGAGGCCACGGAGGGATTTGAAAACAAGGATGAGAATTTTAAAATGGAGGCGTTGCCGGAGCGGGAGCCAGTGTAGGTCAGCGAGCACAGGGGGGGGTGATGGGTGAACAGGACCTGGTTCGTGTTAGGACACGGGGCAGCCGAGTTTTGGATGTCAAGAACAAGCATTGGCCCCTCCCTCTTCAGGGAAAGCCGTGTAAACCCTGGGGCAACACATGGAGGGGGAGGGGGGAAATGGAGACCAGGTGTTACATGCCTCGGCCTACTTCTCTTCTGTTTGGGGCCTGAGATCGCTCAGGGTGCACAGGGGAGGGAAATGGGGGCCCATCTGGTCTCACCTAAGGAGAATGGGCCACTTAGGTGAGGTTCTGGAGGGCTGTAAACGTCATAATGGTCAGGAGAGGGTGGGGAGGAAAGACAAGGAGCCCTTTGTAGACATTATACATTCTTCGCCAGATCCCAAACCCAGCTCACTCTGATGTGGAGGACTCGTGTGTCACCATAAAGTTCGTTGTCCTTCGATAGGTGACATTTGTGGCTCAGTCGGTATCTCTCTCTCCCTCTGAGTCAGAAGGTCGTGGGTTCGAGTCCCACTCCAGAGACTTGAGCCCATAATCCAGGCTGACACTCCCACTGCAGCGCTGAGGGAGCGCCGCACTGTCGGTGGGGCAGTACTGAGGGAGCGCTCCACTGTCGGAGGGGCAGTACTGAGGGAGCGCCGCACTGTCGGAGGGGCAGTACTGAGGGAGCGCCGCACTGTCGGTGGGGCAGTACTGAGGGAGCGCTCCACTGTCGGAGGGGGCAGTACTGAGGGAGCGCCGCACTGTCGGAGGGGCAGTGCTGAGGGAGCACCGCACTGTCGGAGGGGCAGTACTGAGGGAGCGCCTCACTGTCGGAGGGGCAGTACTGAGGGAGCGCCTCACTGTCGGAGGGGCAGTGCTGAGGGAGCGCCTCACTGTCGGAGGGGCAGTGCTGAGGGAGTGCTCCACTGTCGGAGGGGCGGTACTGAGGGAGCGCCGCACTGTCGGAGGGGCAGTACTGAGGGAGCGCCGCACTGTCGGCGGGGCGGTACTGAGTGAGCGCCGCACTGTCGGAGGGGCAGTGCTGAGGGAGCGCCGCACTATCGGAGGGGCGGTACTGAGGGAGCGCCGCACTGTCGGAGGGGCAGTACTGAGGGAGTGCTGCACTGTCGGAGGGGCAGTACTGAGGGAGTGCTGCACTGTTGGAGGGGCAGTACTGAGGGAGCGCCGCACTGTCGGAGGGGCAGTACTGAGGGAGTGCTGCACTGTCGGAAGGTCAGTACTGAGGGAGCGCTGCACTGTCGGAGGGGCAGTACCGAGGGAGCGCTGCACTGTCAGAGGGGCAGTTCTGAGTGAGTGCCGCACTGTCGGAGGTGCCGTCTTTCGGATGAGACGTTAAACCGAGGCCCCGTCTGCCCCTCTCAGGTGGACATAAAGGATCCCACGGCCACTATTGGAAGAAGAGCAGGGGGAGTTCTCCTCGGTGTCCTGGGCCAATATTTATCCCTCAACCAACATCACTAAAACAGATGATCTGGTCATTATCACATTGCTGTTTGTGGGAGCTTGCTGTGCGCAAATTAGCTGCCGCGTTTCCTACATTACAACAGTGACCACACTTCAAAAAGTGCTTCATTGGCTGTAAAGCGCTTTGGGACGTCCTGAGGTGGTGAAAGGCGCTGGAGAAACGCAAGTCTTTCTTCACTAATAAACAAAGCAAGTAATAAACAGACACCATTGAACTGCCCACACCTTATTAAATATGAACGGTTCATTTGAATTAACAGCTCGGAATGGTTTTAAAAACAGTTACAAACATAGACATGTATTACAAGCTTGAGTGAGGCTGGGGTCCTTTAAGACAGGAAATACACAAAAGTCATTTGATACACAATGAGTTCGAAAAGGAAGATTTGGATGCAAAGTCGCAGGACACAGGCTTGATAAGCCGATGGCAGCTTTCTGTGCTGTAAGTGCGATGATTCTATTCGGATACGATCAGCTGTACGTTGGAAATAATTGCGACTGTGGGCGTCTCAACGCTCTGGTGCCGTTACAACCCCCATCCAGCACTTGAACACGGCTCCCTTGTCCAGGGACACACTTGCACTCCTAGAACTTGCAATCCTGGAACTCCCTCCCTAACAGCACTGTGGGGGCACCTTCACCACACGGACTGCAGCGGTTCAAGAAGGCGGCTCACCACCACCTTCTCAAGGGGCAGTTAGGGATGGGCAATAAATGCTGGTCCTTGCCAGCGACGCCCACATCCCATAAAAACAAATTTAAAAAAAAGAACGATTGTTGTCTGACAGATGCACTTGTCTCTCAACTCTCCATCATGGCCTCTCTGCCCCCCCTCCCCACCCCTTCTTCCTCCTCGCTGTGTTGAAATCGAGACTCCTCGCACCGTCTCCCAATCTTCACTTGTTCTTTCCCAGTGCCTTGATTGACAAGGATGATACCAGAACTGAGAGGTTGTACCTATCGGGAAAGATTGAACGGGCTGGGGCTCTTGTCTCGAGAAAAGAGAAGACTGAGGGGTGACCTGATAGAGGTCTTTAAGATTATGAAGGGGTTCGATAGGGTAGACATAGAGAAGATGTTTCCACTTGTGGGGGACCAGAACTAGGGGCCATCAATATAAGATCGTCACTAATAAATCCAATCGGGAATTCAGGAGAAACTTCTTTACCCAGAGAGTGGTGAGAATGTGGATCTCGCTACCACAGGGAGTGGTTGAAGCGAATAGTATAGATGCATTTAAGTGGAAGCTGGATAAACACATGAGGGAGAAAGGAATAGAAGGATATGTTGACGGGGTGAGATGAAGAGGGGTGGGAGGAGGCTGGTGTGGAGCAGAAACACCGGCACGGAGCAGTTGGGCCGAATGGCCTGTTTCTGTGCTGTAAATACTACGTCATATGCAATGCACCAAATCTGGGGCCCATCCCGCTCTGGGTAGCGTCGAGAGCCCTGCGACTCGCTATTATACAGGAGAATAATCAACAACAAAAATCACACGCAGTCAAGACATCGCACACAAAATGACCAGCAGTGTGCTGGCCGGCCCTTCTAGTTTTATTCATACTTTGGGCGGGGGGGGGTTGGAAGCCGTGCTTTCACGAGGCTCTAATGGGTTAAAAGTTCTCCTGGAGGTCGAACTCGGGCATGCTCCTCGCCCTGCGTGCTCCAATCGGACCCGGACTCGCCTCCTGGACACTCTCCCCCTGGCCAAAGGGGTTAATCCTCAGCCGAGACTTCAGGGTGAGGAATGAGAGGCTGTTCCCCCGCTTGCTCTCCAACTGGTGCCTGATGACCCTCTGCGTCTCCTCCTCCTCCTCCTGCTCAATGAAGTCCAGCACGATCGAGCGGAAGATCCGGGGAACCTCGTGGACCTCGAGTTCGAACTCCCGGACCAGCTTCCGAAACCTGAAATACAAAGAAACAAAACAGGAATAAATCTCCTTTAACGCCTGCCCCAGCACTTTACTCTGTATCTAACCCGTGCTGTACCTGTCCCGGGAGTGTTTGATGGGACAGTGTAGAGGGAGCTTTACTCTGTATCTAACCCCGTGCTGTACCTGTCCCGGGAGTGTTTGATGGGACAGTGCAGAGGGAGCTTTACTCTGTATCTAACCCATGCTGTACCTGCTCTGCATGTGTTTGATGGGACAGTGTAGAGGGTGCTTTACTCTGTATCTAACCCGTGCTGTACCTGTCCCGGGAGTGTTTGATGGGACAGTGTAGAGGGAGCTTTACTCTGTATCTAACCCCGTGCTGTACCTGTCCCGGGAGTGTTTGATGGGACTGTGTAGAGGGAGCTTTACTCTGTATCTAACCCGTGCTGTACCTGCCCTGGGAGTGTTTGATGGGGCAGTGTAGAGGGAGCTTTACTCTGTATCTAACCCATGCTGTACCTGCCCTGGGAGTGTTTGATGGGACTGTGTAGAGGGAGCTTTACTCTGTATCTAACCCGTGCTGTACCTGTCCCGGGAGTGTTTGATGGGGCAGTGTAGAGGGAGCTTTACTCTATATCTAACCCGCGCTGTACCTGTCCCGGGAGCGTTTGATGGGGCAGTGTAGAGGGAGATTTACTCTGTATCTAACCCGTGCTGTACCTGCCCTGGGAGTGTTTGATGGGACAGTGCAGAGGGAGCTTTACTCTGTATCTAACCTGTGCTGTACCTGCCCTGGGAGTGTTTGATGGGACAGTGTAGAGGGAGCTTTACTCTGTATCTAACCCGTGCTGTACCTGTCCCGGGAGTGTTTGATGGGGCAGTGTAGAGGGAGCTTTACTCTGTATCTAACCCGTGCTGTACCTACCGTGGGAGTGTTTGATGGGACAGTGTAGAGGGAGCATTACTCTGTATCTAACCCCGTGCTGTACCTGCCCTGGGAGTGTTTGACGGGACAGTGTAGAGGGAGCTTTACTCTGTATCTAACCCGTGCTGTCCCTGCCCTGGGAGTGTTTGATGGGACAGTGCAGAGGGAGCTTTACTCTGTATCTAACCCGTGCCGTACCTGCCCTGGGAGTGTTTGATGGGACAGTGTAGAGGGAGCTTTACTCTGTATCTAACTCGTGCTGTCCCTGCCCTGGGAGTGTTTGATGGGACAGTGTAGAGGGAGCTTTACTCTGTATCTAACCCGTGCTGTCCAGGCCCTGGGAGTGTTTGATGGGACAGTGCAGAGGGAGCTTTACTCTGTATCTAACCCGTGCCGTACCTGCCCTGGGAGTGTTTGATGGGACAGTGTAGAGGGAGCTTTACTCTGTATCTAACTCGTGCTGTCCCTGCCCTGGGAGTGTTTGACGGGACAGTGTAGAGGGAGCTTTACTCTGTATCTAACCCGTGCTGTCCCTGCCCTGGGAGTGTTTGATGGGACAGTGCAGAGGGAGCTTTACTCTGTATCTAACCCGTGCCGTACCTGCCCTGGGAGTGTTTGATGGGACAGTGTAGAGGGAGCTTTACTCTGTATCTAACCCGTGCCGTACCTGCCCTGGGAGTGTGTGATGGGACAGTGCAGAGGGAGCTTTACTCTGTATCTAACCCGTGCCGTACCTGCCCTGGGAGTGTTTGACGGGACAGTGTAGAGGGAGCTTTACTCTGTATCTAACCCGTGCTGTCCCTGCCCTGGGAGTGTTTGATGGGACAGTGCAGAGGGAGCTTTACTCTGTATCTAACCCGTGCCGTACCTGCCCTGGGAGTGTTTGATGGGACAGTATAGAGGGAGCTATACTCTGTATCTAACCCGTGCTGTACCAGCCCTGGGAGTGTTTGATGGGACAGTGTAGAGGGAGCTTTACTCTGTATCTAACTCCGTGCTGTAGCTGCCCTGGGATGTTTGATGGGACAGTGTAGAGGGAGCTTTACTCTGTATCTAACCCGTGCTGTACCTGCCCTGGGAGTGTTTGATGGGACAGTGTAGAGGGAGCCTTACTCTGTATCTAACCCATGCTGTCCCTGCCCTGGGAGTGTTTGATGGGGACAGTGTAGAGGGAGCTTCACTCTGTATCTAACCTGTCAAACATTCCCCCGATTTAATTGGTCATTCATCTCATTGCTGTTTGTGGGAGCTTGCTGTGCGCAAATTGGCTGCCGCATTTCCTACATCACAACAGTGACTACCTTTCAAAAAAAAAGTATTTAGTTAACTGTAAAGCAGTTTGGGACGTCCTGAGGTCATGAAAGGCGCTCTAGAAATGCAAATTCTTTCTTTCTCTCCCAGACATAGTATCAGACACTCCCCGCCTCCTCACAGACCATTCGACCACCGAGAGCTTTAGCGGCAAAACAGATGCTGACCTCGGCTGACCCCACACCGTTACATTTGGATTGGAACCTACTAATTCAGACCTGTTCTCGTTACATTTTCAAAATGCCCCAAACTGTTTCCAGTATGGTGCTTCTCTTGACAAGCCAGAGAGCGTGAGTTCAAATCCCACCACGCCATTTCGGGGGCGAAATTCGCTGCCTTCGCGCCTCCCGTTAGCGCCTCCGGGGGGACGCTAATGGGGCGCAAATGGCTTTGCGACCGGGCGCGGCGCTGACCTCGCAGGGACGGGAGTTTTACAGCAATGCGCCCCCATCTCCTTCGCCCGTAGATTGTGATGTCATCGCCCCGGACCCGAAATTGACCTCCGCCCCCTGCAGCAGCGCCGGTCGGAAACACCGACAGCTGCAGGAGGCATGTGTCGGGCGGCCGACCGCGTCGGGGGCGACCATTAAAGGCGCGGTGGCCGAGGTAGGTTTAAAAAAAAAACTTCCCTTTCTTGGTCCAGTTTTTTTTTTTTCGCGGTTTCCTGCCCCGCGATCGATCAGCCCGGCTCGCTGCTTGAGCGGCAGGCTGATCGCGTGGGATCGCGGCCGCCTTGGTGGTCCAGGCAGGTGCTTTTTTCCACTGCAGAGCCTGCAGCGATGGCCTTCCCCTTTAAGGGACGGGAGGAGCCTTTGAACGCGGCGGCCCCGCACGGCCCAGTGCGCAGCGCTCCTGAAGTCTCCGCCCCGTCTGCTGACGATTGCGCTCAATCATTCGCCCCACTTCCTTCTTGGAGCGCAAACGGCGAATGTTGCAAAAGTTTGAAACCGTGGCGCTAACTTTTCAAACTTTTAAAATTTAGCGCCCCCTTTGAATTTCACTGCGAATTAATCTTCAGTAAAAGTGTGCGCGAAGCTTTCGGATTGTCGTAAATACCCAACTGGTTCACTGAGGTCCCTTCAGGGACGGAGACCAGTCTGGGCCTATCTATTACTCCCGTCCCACCTTCTTCTTCTTCTTAGGCAGTCCCTTGGAATCGAGGATGACTTGCTTCCACACTTAAAATGAGTTCTCAGGTGACTGATGAGTCCAATGCGGGACCTACAGTCTCTGTCACAGGTGGGGCAGACGGTGGTTGAAGGGGCGGGTGGGTGGGGTGCTTGGGTTGACGTGCGCTCCTTCCGCTGTCTGCGCTTGGCTTCCGCTTGCTCCCGGCGAAGAGACTCGAGGTGTTCGGCGCCTTCCCGGATGCTTCTCCTCCACTTTGTGCGGACTTGGGCCAGGGATTCCCAGGTGTCGGTGGGGATGTTGCACTTGTTCCAAGGAGGCTTTGAGGGTGTCCTTGAAGCGTTTCCTCTGCCCACCTGGGGCTCTCTTGCCGTGTCGGAGCTCCGAGTAGAGCGCTTGTTTTGGGAGTCTCGTATCGGGCATGCGGACGATGTGGCCCGTCCATCGGAGCTGATCGAGCGTGGTCAAAGCTTCGATGCTGGGGGATGTTGGCCTGAGCGAGAACACTGACGTTGGTGCGCCTATCCTGCCAATGGATTTGCAGGATCTTGCGGAGGCAGCGTTGGTGGTACCTCTCCAGTGCTTTGAGGTGCCTGCTGTACATGGTCCATGTCTCTGAGGCATACAGGAGGGCGGGTATCACTACTGCTCTGTAGACCATGAGCTTAGTGCCGGATTTGAGGTCCTGGTCTTCAAACACTCTCTTCCTCAGGCGACCGAAGGCTGCACTGGCACACTGAAGGCAGTGTTGGACTTCGTCATCGACGTCTGCCCTTGTTGACAGTAGGCTCCCGAGGTATGGAAAGTGGTCCACGTTGTCCAAGGCCTTGTCGTGGATTTTGATAATCGGGGGGCAGTACTGTGTGGCGGGGGCAGGTTGGTAGAGGACCTTTGTCTTACGGATGTTTAGTGTAAGGCCCATGCTCTCGTACGCTTCGGTGAAACATCCCGTCCCACACCAACATGGTCGACTCCTAACTGCCCCTCTGAAGTGGCCCAGTGAGCCACCAGGTTGTATTGAAACCGCTACCCCGCAGTTCAAGAGGAGGACCCACCGCCACCTTCTCAGGGCAATTCGTATATCTCCGCTACTCAGATCGGTTTAAAGAGCTGGGTTTGTTTACTGTCGAACGGCGTTGACTCCGAGGCAACCCGAGAGAGGTTTTATAAAATGATGATGATGCGGAGATGTCGGTGTTGGATTGGGGTGGACAAATGTGAGAAGTCGCACAACACCAGGTTATAGTCCAACAGCTTTATTTGAAATCACAAGCTTGCGGAGCGCTGCTCCTTCGTCAGGTGAAGTGAAGAGATGCATATAGGCACAGCATATATAGTCAGAGAACACTGCCAGATGATTACAGTTAATCTTTCTAACTGCCCTTTATCACACCTCGGCAGAGAGATAATCACGGCAATCAAAGGTGTGGATGGTGTCCAAACAGGTCAGTCAGGAAAACATTACATCAAAGACAATGAGGTGGGGTCACAAGGGGTCAACTGTGGCAGATGCTGCAGTCTGTATGGAAAACCATATTGTTCTCTGCACAGGCATTGTTCTCTGTCTATATATGTTGTGCCTATATGCATCTCTTCACTTCACCTGACGAAGGAGCAGCGCTCCGAAAGCTTGTGATTTCAAATAAAGCTGTTGGACTATAACCTGGTGTTGTGCGACTTCTCACTTTTATAAAATGATGGAAGGTTTGGATGGCGTGCCTCTCGACAGATTATTCCAGTTTGAGAGATTGCCGAGGACCTGGGGACACGGGTTCAAACTGCGCAGGAGTGGGAATAGACTGGCTGTTGGGTGGTTCTGCTTCTCCCAGAGAGTAGTGAGCCTCTGGGATGTGATACCAGCTGGTTTGGTGGATGCTGACTCCCTTCAAGAGATCGCATCGCAGAGACGGTAAGTACTGAAGAATTACATCGGATATGCAGCACAGAAACAGACCACTCGGCCCAACCAGTCCTTATCTGAGGAAGGATGTTCCTTATCTGAGGAAGGATGTTCCTTATCTGAGGAAGGATGTTCTTGCCATGGAGGGAGTGCAGCGAAGATTCACCAGACTGATACCTGGGATGGCAGGAATGATGTATGAGGAGAGATTGGGTCGATTGGGCTTATATTCGCTAGAGTTTCGAAGAATGAGAGGGGATCTCATTGAAACTTATAAAACTTATAAAATTCTAACAGACTAGATGCAGGAAGGATGTTCCCGATGGCGGGTGAGTCCAGAACCAGGGGTCACAGTCTAAGGATAAGGGGTAAGCCATTTAGGACTGAGATGAGGAGGAATTTCTTCACCCAGAGAGTGGTGAATCTGTGGAATTCTCTACTACAGAAGGCAGTTGAGGCCAATTCATTAAATATATTCAAGAAGGAGATAGATATATTTCTTAAAGCTAAAGGTATCAAGGGATATGGGGAGAAGGCAGGGACAGGGTACTGAATTTGGATGATCAGCCATGATCTCATTAAATGGCGGAGCAGGCTCGAGGGTCCGAATGGCCTACTCCTGCTCCTATCTTCTATGCTTCTATGCCGGCGTTTATGCTCCACTCGAGCCTCCTCCCGTCTTTCCTCATCTAAATCTATCAGCGTAACCCTCTATTCCCTTCTCCCTCGTGTGTTTGTCTAGCTTCCCCTTAAATGCATCTCTGCTAATCCTCTCAACCACTCCCTGTGGTCGCGAGTTGCACATTCTAACGTAGAAACATAGAAAAATAGGAGCAGGAGTCGGCCATTCGGCCCTTCCAGCCTGCTCCGCCATTCAATATGATCATGGCTGATCCTCTATCTCAATACCATATTCCCGCTCTCTCCCCATACCCCTTGATGCCTTTTGTGTCTAGAAATCTATCTATCTCCTTCTTAAATATATTCAGTGACTTGGCCTCCACAGCCTTCTGTGGTAGAGAATTCCACAGGTTCACCACCCTCTGAGTGAAGAAATTTCTCCTCATCTCAGCCCTAAATGTCCTACCCCGTATCCTGAGACTGTGACCCCTCGTTCTAGACCCCCCAGCCAGGGGAAACATCCTCCCTGCATCCAGTCTGTCTAGCCCTGTCAGAATTTTATACGTTTCCACGAGATCCCCTCTCATTCTTCTAAACTCTAGTGAATTCTCACCACTCTCTGAGTAAAGAAGTTTCTCCTGAATTCCCTCTTGGATTTCTTGGTGACTATCTTATATTGATGGCCTCTAGTTCTGGTCTTCCCTCACTTTGCGTCTACTCTATCGAAACTTTTCATAATTTTCAAGAGTCTTTCAGGTAAGTAGACTTCATAGATAATTCTGGGTCCGTGTGATCTCCTGGACTGGTTTCACTCGCCTGAGCGATCGCATGGGGAATATCCCAGATTATTTTTTTCCTTTATTGGGCCTG
Source organism: Squalus acanthias (assembly GCA_030390025.1). NCBI lineage: Eukaryota > Metazoa > Chordata > Chondrichthyes > Squaliformes > Squalidae > Squalus > Squalus acanthias. Next base: position 934,101 of record JASTWF010000041.1, read on the forward strand.
GGGCTTGTTCTCTGTTTCTTTTGCCTCTCCCCAGGCGGATTACGGGGGCCAGGGGGAGGATAGGAAGGGTCTAGTGGTGCTGCTCCGGCCATCACGAGTGTGGGGCAGGCTTGAGGGAGCATCGGGTCTTTTCCTGCCCGTCCATTTCGTAACCAGGAATCTACGTGAACAGACTCGAGGGGTTGAATGGTCTCCTCCTGTCGCTATGGGAGGTGATCTTATTGAAACATATCAGATACTGAGGGGGGCCTTGACAAGGTAGATGCAGAGAGGATGTTTCCCCTCGTGGGGAAATCTTGAACTCGGGGGGGGGCATAGTTTCAGAATAAATGGTCTCCCTTTTACAACTGAGATGAGGAGGAATTTCTTCTCTCAGAGGGTCGTAAATCTGTGGAATTCTCTGCCCCAGAGAGCCGTGGAGGCTGGGTCATTGAATACATTTAAGGTGGAGATAGACAGATTTTTGCAAGATGAGGGAGTGAAGGGTTATGGGGAGCGGGCAGGGAAGTGGCTTTGAGCCCAAGATCAGCCATGATCCCCAAAATGACTTATAGAATCCTAGAATCTTACAACACAGAAGGAGGCCATTCGGCCTGTCGTGCCCGTGCCGGCTCTTTGAAAGAGCAGTCGCGCTCAGTCCCACCCCCCCCCGCTGTTTGTCCGTAACCCTGTGAGCTCCTCATCCTCAAGAACCCGTCCAACTCCCTCTGAAAATCATTGATGGGATCAGCTTCCACCACCTTCACAGGTCGAGCGTTCCCGATCCCCACAACTCTCCCAGTGAAAATATTTCTCCTCCTCTCCCCTCGAGATCTCTCGCCAATGATTCTGAATCTGTGACCTCTGGTTATTGACCCACTCGCCAGAGGGAATAGTTTTTCTCCGTCTACTCTATCAAAACCTCTCATCATCCTGTAAACCTCTATCAGGTCATCTCTTCACCTTCTCTGTTCCAAGGAGAACAGTCCCAACTTCTCCAACCTCTCCCCATAACTGAAGTCCCCCATCCCTGGTCACATCCTGGTAAACCTCCTCTGTCCCCTTTCTAAGGCCTTTCCATCTTTCCTGAAGTGTGGGGCCCAGAATTGTCCACAATACTCCAGCTGAGGCCTAACCAGTGATTGATAAAGTTCCAGCATGATCGCTTTGCTTTTATATTCGATTCCTCTGTTTATAAACCCAAGTAACCCACATGCTGTTTAACCACCTTATCAACTTGCCCTGCCACCTTTAAGGATTTGTGTACATGGACACCAAGGTCTCTCTGCTCATCTACACTTTGCAGAATTGAAGTAAGAAAGGCGAGGAGATGCAACACCTGCCCTTTCACCTCCTCCCTTCCCACCGTCCAGGGCCCCAAACACTCCTTCCAGGTGAAACAGCGATTTCCTTGTACTTCCTGCAATTTAGTATACTGTATTCGCTGCTCACGGCGCGGTCTCCTCTACACTGGGGAGACCAAACGCAGATTGGGTGACCGCTTTGCGGAACACCTCCGTTCAGTCTGTAAGCTTCCGGTCGCCTGTCACTTTAATTCTCCGCTCCCACTCCCACTCTGACCTCTCTGTCCTCGGCCTCTTACACTGTTCCAACGAAGCTCAACGTAAGCTTGAGGAACAGCACCTCATCTTTCCATTAGACACTTTACAGCCTTCTGGACTCAACATCAAGTTCAACAATTTCAGATCATAACCTCGGCTCCCAGGTGTTGATGATTCTGCCATTCCCATTTACACCTCCTCTAGAGCCATCTTTTGTTTCTTAACTTGTCCCATTACCATCTCCTTTTACCTTGCACCATCATCCCTTGTCATTTAATCTCTCCTGCCTTCCATCCTATCACAGACCTTCCCTTTTGTTCTTTCCTCCCCTCCCCCCTTTCCCTGCCCCCTACACCTGTTTAAAACCTGTCACATCTCCAACTCTTTCCAGTTCTGACGAAGGGTCATCGACCTGAAACGTTAACTCTGTTTCTCTCTCTACAGATGCTGCCTGACCTGCTGAGTATTTCAGATTTCCAGCATCCGCAGTATTAGGCTTTTGTATTAACGACCAATCAGAAATTTGGTGTTGCAAATAGACGCGACCAGGATGCGGATGCTGGAAATCTGAAATATAAACAGAAAATGCTGGGAGTACTCAGCAGGTCAGGCAGCATCTGTGGAGAGAGAAACAGAGTTAACGTTTCAGGTCGATGACCCTTCGTCAGAACTGGAAAAAGTTGGGGATGGAACAGGTTTTTAAGCAAGTGTAGGGGCAGGGAAAGGGGGGAGGGGAGGAAAGAACAAAAGGGAAGGTCTGTGACAGGGTGGAAGGCAGGAGTGGTTAAATGACAAAAGGGATGATGGTGCGAGGCAAAAGGAGATGGTAATGGGACAAGTAAAGAAACAAAAGATAGCTCTAGATGAAGTGTAAATGGCGATGGCAGAAAGATCGACAGCTGCCATGTGAGAGAGAAGAAAAAGAAATGGAAAAAAAAGATAGGGGCCGAGGTTATGGTCTGAAATTGTTGAACTCGATGTTGAGTCCAGAAGGCTGTAAAGTGCCTAATGGAAAGATGAGGTGCTGTTCCTCGAGCTTACATTGAGCTTCATTGGAACAGTGTACGAGGCCGAGGACGGAGAGGTCAGAGTGGGAGTAGAGCGGAGAATTAAAGTGACAGCCGACCGGAAGCTCGGGGTCACCCTTACGGACTGAACGGCAAAGCAGTCGACCATCTGCGTTTGGTCTCCCCAGTGTAGAGGAGACCGCGCCGTGAGCAGCGAATACAGTATACTAAATTGCAAGAAGTACAAGTTAATCGCTGTTTCACCTGGAAGGAGTGTTTGGGGGCCCTGGACGGTGGGAAGGGGGGAGGTGAAAGGACAGGTAGTTGCATCTCCTGCGCTTGCATGTGAAGAACAGCGTTTTCTGTTTTTATTTAAGCAAGGCCAGGTTTTGGAGGACGGTTTCGTACCTGAGAATGACAGGCCCGCACTGGGATGGCTTGATCTTGCAGCACAGCTCCTCCAGCTCCAGCTGCTCCACCGGGGGGAGCTGGTAGGTGGGCCGGGGCTGGGCCGTGAGCCAGGTGTAGTCCACGCTCTGCTTCGCCCGCTTGCACTCCGCCTGGCGCTCCCGCTGCTGCCTCTCGGCCCGCTTGAGCTGCAGGCTGAGCTCCAGCGTGAGGGTGTCGGTGACCAGCTCCTCCTCGGTGCGGGGAGTGAGGCCGGAGCGGCGCTCACTCCAGCCGAAGATGGACGAGAGGAACATGGCCAGGAGGAGCGAGGCCGGGCACTGGAAAGGAAAAGAACGATCGTCAATAGCAGGCTGGTGACCGTAATGCAAGACCTGTCGCTGCTGAGTTCCTTATCTCGGTCTGGTCTCCCGGGGGGAAGGGGGGCAGGACAGGCCTCTGCTTTCAGGAGATAGAGAAGGGGGAGTGGGACTCATTCAAAGAGCCGGCACAGGCACAATGGGCCGAAAGGCCTCCTTCTGTCCTCTAACATTCGAATGACCGTTATGATAGCCAGTCCTGAACCGCACTTGAATGAACTCACCGGCTTGCGCAGGGAACGTGAAGCTCCTGAGGGAGCCCCGCACTGTCGGAGGGGCAGTACTGAGGGAGCCCCGCACTGTCGGAGGGGCAGTACTGAGGGAGCGCCGCACTGTCGGAGGGGCTGTACTGAGGGAGCGCCGCACTGTCGGAGGGGCGGTACTGAGGGAGTGCCGCACTGTCGGAGGGGCGGTACTGAGGGAGCGCCACACTGTCGGAGGGGCGGTACTGAGGGAGCGCCGCACTGTCGGAGGGGCAGTACTGAGGGAGCGCCACACTGTCGGAGGGGCGGTACTGAGGGAGCGCCGCACTGTCGGAGGGGCAGTACTGAGGGAGCGCCGCACTGTCGGAGGGGCAGTACTGAGGGAGTGCCGCACTGTCGGAGGGGCGGTACTGAGGGAGCGCCACACTGTCGGAGGGGCGGTACTGAGGGAGCGCCGCACTGTCGGAGGGGCAGTACTGAGGGAGCGCCACACTGTCGGAGGGGCAGTACTGAGGGAGCGCCACACTGTCGGAGGGGCAGTACTGAGGGAGCGCCACACTGTCGGAGGGGCAGTACTGAGGGAGCGCCGCACTGTCGGAGGGGCAGTACTGAGGGAGCGCCACACTGTCGGAGGGGCAGTACTGAGGGAGCGCCACACTGTCGGAGGGGCAGTACTGAGGGAGCGCCGCACTGTCGGAGGGGCAGTACTGAGGGAGCGCCGCACTGTCGGAGGGGCAGTACTGAGGGAGCGCCACACTGTCGGAGGGGCAGTACTGAGGGAGCGCCGCACTGTCGGAGGGACAGTACTGAAGGAGCGCCGCACTGTCGGATGGGCAGTACTAAGGGAGCGCCGCACTGTCGGACGGGCGGTACTGAGGGAGTGCCGCACTGTCGGAGGGGCAGTACTGAGGGAGCGCCGCACTGTCGGACGGGCGGTACTGAGGGAGTGCCGCACTGTCGGAGGGGCAGTACTGAGGGGGAGCCGCACTGTCGGAGGGGCAGTACTGAGGGAGCGCCGCACTTTCGGGGGGGCGGTACTGAGGGAGCTATGATACCTGCCACAGCTGAATAGCTCAAGGCCAAGGCTCACAAATTGGCCACTCGGGCCAGGTAAGGAGTTGGCCGGCAGAGCGCACCTGACAAGTGGGGGGGGGGAGTTGGAGCAGGCGGTTTGTTGACGCACTCCCCGGCCTTTCTGCCCCTCGCGTGTGGCTTTCAGACAGGCAGACCCTGGGGCAGCCCAATCAAGGGAAGTGGGAACACCAGCAAAGAAGGAAAAACCCTGCATTCATATAGTGCCTTTCACAACCTCAAAACATCCCAAAGTGCTTTACAGCCAATGAAGTACTTTTTGAAGTGTGGTCACTGTTGTAATGTAGGAAACGCAGCAGCCATTTTGTGCACAGCAAGATCCCACAAACAGCAATGAGATAAATGTTGGTTGAGAGATAAATATTGGCCACAGGACACTGGGGAGAACTCCCCCCTGCTCTTCTTCCAATAGCGGCCGTGGGATCTTTTATATCCACCTGAGAGAGCAGACAGGGCCTCGGTTTAACATCTCTTCTGAAAGACTGCACCACCGACAGTGCGGCGCTCCCTCAGTACTGCCCCTCCGACAGTGCAGCGCTCCCTCAGTACTGCCCCTCCGACAGTGCGGCGCTCCCTCAGTACTGCCCCTCCGACAGTGCGGCGCTCCCTCAGTACTGCCCCTCCGACAGTGCAGCGCTCCCTCAGTACTGCCCCTCCGACAGTGCGGCGCTCCCTCAGTACTGGCACTGGGAGTGTTGGCCTGGATTATGGGCTCATGTCTCTGGAGTGGGGGCTCAAACCCACGACCTTCTGGCTCAGAATACAACACACCCACAACACGCACTGCAAAAACCCACCCGCTGCTTAAACAGCAATGCACCGGTCAGTGCAGGACCAGAGCCTCGTCACGACCTTTGACCCTCGCTGAACCCCGAAAGTTCACACTGACCGCCAATCCTGGATTTAACCCGGAAACAAAATCTCTCTGGATGTAGCCAGACTGAATGCCTCGGAGAGCGAACCTGCCAGTTCAGGGGCCGCCCTGGGGAAGCTGTGAACGGCAGGGATTTAACAGCTCGCCGTTCGGTCCCTGGCGCTTTTCTTCACCCGGCTCCTCGTCTTCAAAGTGGAGACACTGCCTCCAACCGGACGACAGCCCACGGACGCTAATAGCCCAGCAGCATCTCCAGCAAGCCTCCTACCCTCAGTATCTCCTCTCGTATAGAATCATGGGAATTTACAGCACGGAAGGAGGCCATTCGGCCCATCGTGTCTGTGCCGGCCGACAAAGAGCCATCCAGCTTAATCCCACTTTCCAGCTCTTGGTCCGTAGCCCTGTAGGTTACGGCGCTTCAAGTGCATATCCAAGTACTTTTTAAATGCGATGAGGGTCTCTGCCTCTCCCACCCTTTCAGGCAGTGAGTTCCAGACCCACACCACCCTCTGGGTGAAAAAAGTTCTCCTCAACTCCCCTCTGATTCTTAGAACATAAGAATTAGGAGCAGGAGTCGGCCATTCGGCCCCTCGAGCCTGCTCCGCCATTCAATAAGATCAAGGCTGATCTTTGACCTCAACTCCACGTTCCCGCCCGATCCCCATATCCCTTGATTCCCCTAGAGTCCAAAAATCTATCGATCTCAGCCTTGAATATACTCAACGATTCAACATCCACAGCCCTCTGGGGTAGAGAATTCCAAAGATTCACCACCCTCTGATTGAAGAAATTTCTCCTCATCTCAGACTTAAATGGCCGACCCCTTATCCTGAGACTGTGACCCTGGTTCTAGACTCTCCAGCCAGGGGAAACAACCTCTCAGCATCTACCCTGTCAATCCCCCTCAGAATCTTATATGTTTCAATGAGATCACCTCTCATTCTTCTAAACTCCAGAGAGTATCGGCCCAATCTACACATCATAGGGCAGCCCTCTCATCCCAGGAATCTACCAATTACTTCAAATCTATGCCCCCTGGTTATTGACCTCAATCTCTTATTCTCCCCCGCCCCCCAACCTTCCGATCTTCTCCACAGGGAGGTTGAGTCCACAGGCCGCAGCCCTGTGGCTCGGCGCATGCTCCTTCGGAACCTCCGGTGCACGTGCGCAGTCACAGCGTCGTGTGGGCGTGCGCAGTTCCGGTGGGGGCGGGGTTCAGGCTTCGCCCCATACAGTGCGCATGTGCAGAAGACCCCTTGCAAATAATCACTCCAGCCTCAGTATAAGACTCCCAGTAATAACACACTCTCACACACCCACCCCACTCAGTGCAAGGCTCTGTTTTATTTTAATTTTACACATTCACAGGATATGGGCGTCGCTGGCAAGGCCCAGCATCTATTGTCCATCCCTAATCGCCCTTGAGAAGGTGATGCTGAGCCGCCTTCTTGAACCGCTGCAGTCTAGCACATCTAGTGAGATAGCGGTTTGTTGCAACTGAGTGTCTCGCTCGGCCATTTCAGAGGGCTGTGGGTCTGGAGTCACATATAGGCCAGACCGGGTAAGGACGGTAGATTTCCTTCCCTACAGGACTTTAGTGAACCAGATGGTCTTTTACAACAATCCGATAGTTCATGCTCACCATTACTGATACTAGCTTTTTTATTCCAGATTTATTTGATAAACTGAATTTAAATTCCTTGTCTCCAGTTCATTAGTTGAGTCCTCTGGATTACTAGTCTGGTAATATAACCACTCTGCTACCGTATCCCTCAGTTATAATACTCTCTCACACACCCCACCCTCAGTATAAGGCTCTCATTGTCAGCCGTGACTCAGTGGGCACCACCTTGGCCTCAGAGTCAGAAGGTTGTGGGTTCAAGTCCCACTCCAGAGACTTGAGCGCATAATCCAGGCCGACACTCCAGTGCAGTATTGAGGGAGCGCCGCACTGTCGGAGGGGCGGTACTGAGGGAGCGCCGCACTGTCGGAGGGGCAGTACTGAGGGAGCGCCGCACTGTCGGAGGGGCAGTACTGAGGGAGCGCCGCACTGTCGGAGGGGCAGTACTGAGGGAGCGCCGCACTGTCGGAGGGGCAGTACTGAGGGAGCGCCGCACTGTCGGAGGTGCCGTCTTTCAGATGAGACGTTAAACCGAGGCCCCGTCTGCCTTCTCAAGTGGATGTAAAAAATCCCACGGCCACTATTGGAAGAAGAGCAGGGGGAGTTCTCCCCGGTGTCCTGGGGCCAATATTTATCCCTCAACCAACATCACTAAAAACAGATGATCTGGGTCATCATCACATCGCTGTTTGTGGGAGCTTGCTGTGCGCAAATTGGCTGCCGCGTTTCCCACATTACAGCAGTGACCACACTTCAAAAAAAGTACTTCATTGGCTGTAAAGCGCTTTGGGACGTCCTGAGGTGGTGAAAGGCGCTGGAGAAACGCGAGTCTGTCTTTCTCAGTTGTAACACTCTGTTACACACCCCACTCTTAGTTATAACCCTCTCTCTCTCTCTCTCTCTGTGTGACACACTCACTGTGAGGCCCTCGTTTCAGACGAGCAACTGTCTTATCGAGAGGACAGCATATTGTCGCAAAATCCTTCCGAAGTAACACGACAAAAAAAAAAGTGACTCCCGGGCTCCAATCTTGAAGGGGTCGATCTCCGCAGACCAGAACGGACGCCCCCACCACTTGATATCGCCCAGTTGACACCGAATCACGGGCGCACGCGCCACGATTTCACGCCAGGGACACAGATGGCCAGACGCCGTAAACAGTGTCTGATCCGAGACTCACCCTGGCTGTGATTGGTGGTGAGCCGGGTCTCTGGTCCGGCTCCTGTGCCCTCTGAAGTCCACCGGCTCACTGAGCTCGAAGCCCCTGCTCCCCGCGCCCAGGTAACGGCCGGTTAATCAGGTATTAAGCGACTAATCCCGAGGCTTCTGGCTGTGTCAGCACAAACCGTCCCCTCGGGCTTATGTGGAGCGGGGGCTTGTGCACAAAGTCACGCACTCCTAAATGATCGTAGCATTAAATGACAACAAATTTCATTTATACAGCGCCTTTAACATAGTAAAACATCCCAAGGGCGCTTCACAGGAGCGATTATCAAACAAAATTCGACACCGAGCCACATAAGGAGATATTAGGACAGGCGACCAAAAGCTTGGTCACAGAGGTCGGTTTTAAAAAGCATCTTAAAGGAGGTGAGAGAGGCGGAGAGGTTTAGGGAGGGAATTCCAGAGCTTAGGGCCCCAGGCAGCTGAAGGCACGGCCGCCAATGGTGGAGCGATGAAAATCGGGGGATGCGCAAGAGGCCAGAATTGGAGGAGCGCAGAGATCTCGGGGGGTTGTAGGGCTGGAGGGGGTTCCAGAGACAGGGAGATAGAGATTGCTGCCACATGCCTGAAATTCCTGACCATCTGTTCACTTTTTATTCACCCTTTCAGGGCCAGTCCGTCTCCATTGAGTATTCGAAAGAAATAAAAGAGTCTTGTATTATCTACAGCGCCTTTCACCACCTCAGGACGTCCCAAAGCGCTTTACAGCCAATGAAGTACTTTTTGAAATGTAGTAACTGTTGTAATGTAGGAAACGCGGCAGCCAATTTGCGCACAGCAAGCTCCCACAAACAGCAATGTGATAATGACCGGATCATCTGTTTTAGTGATGTTGGTCGAGGGTTGAATATTGGCCCCAGGACACCGGGGAGAACTCCCCCTGCTCTTCTTCCAATAGAGGCCGTGGGATCTTTTACGTCCACCTGAGAGGGCAGACGGGACCTCGGTTTAACGTCTCATCCGAAAGATGGCACCTCTGACAGTGCGGCGCTCCCTCAGTACTGCCCCTCCGACAGTGCGGCGCTCCCTAAGTACTGCCCCTCCGACAGTGCAGCGCTCCCTCAGTACTGCCCCTCCGACAGTGCGGCGCTCCCTCAGTACTGCCCCTCCGACAGTGCGGCGCTCCCTCAGTACTGCCCCTCCGACAGTGCGGCGCTCCCTCAGTACTGCCCCTCCGACAGTGCGGCGCTCCCTCAGTACTGCCCCTCTGACAGTGCAACGCTCCCTCAGTACTGCCCCTCCGACAGTGCGGCGCTCCCTCAGTACTGCCCCTCCAACAGTGCTGTGCTCCCTCAGTACTGCCCCTCCAACAGTGCGGCGCTCCCTCAGTACTGCCCCTCCGACAGTGCGGCGCTCCCTCAGTACTGCCCCTCCGACAGTGCGGCTCTCCCTGAGTACTGCCCCTCCGACAGTGCGGCACTCCCTCAGTACTGCCCCTCTGACAGTGCAACGCTCCCTCAGTACTGGCACTGGGAGTGTCAGCCTGGATTATGGGGCTCAAGTCTCTGGAGCGGGGCTCGAACCCACGACCTTCAGACTCAGAGGCGAGCGAGAGAGAGAGACCCACTGGACCACGGGTGACACTCCCAGCACTGGACAATCTGTGTGCCGGTTTTGATCTGGGGATAAGACACGTGCTGAAGTAGTGTCATCTATTTCTCACCTGCTTCTACCATTTGCTGACTTGACACTGGTATATTTAGACTCAACCCCTCTCCTCTCTAATTCCTTGTTTTGTTTCTGTTCTACGACCCTGGCTAATCCCAGTAAGACGGTTAATGCAGCGTGGAACGGTTTAAACAGGAACAGCCCGCGCACACGGGATCACCCTGCCTTTGCTGGTCAGTCTGCGGTTTACTTAAATCAGGATTACCTCCCCCACCCTCCGAGAGGGTTACTTATACACTAACAATAGATATGACTAATAGGCTCATGAAAATTAATATTTAGCAGTTATAATCGGAGAGACAGACACAGGGGACAAGGAAACAACAACAGAAAATGCTGGAAAAACTCAGCAGGCCAGGCAACATCTGTGGAGAGAGAAACAGAGTTAACGTTTCAGGTCGAAATCTTTCGTCAGAACTGAGAAAAGAGCAGGAAATGAAACAGAGAAAAATGCAAGGGGGAGGCTGGGGGGAGGAATAACTATGGTAAGTAGAGACATTAAGAGATGCTCAAGGCAAGACTTGATGGTAATGGGGCAGGTTAAGAAACAAAAGGTGAAGTGTGAAATGCTGGCAGAATGAGAGACAGCTGCCGTGGGGGGAGAGAGAGAATAAAAAGGAAAAAGGCACGAACCAAAAGGGTGGATAAAATGTATATATATATGGTGGGGGCCGAGGTTATGATCTGAAATTGTTGAACTTGATATTGAGTCCGGAAGGCTGTAAAGTGCCTAAACGAAAGATGAGGTGCTGGGGACAAGGAGCTTGATTCGTAAGGAGCTGTGGTTCCCGAGGTCAGGAATAGAGAGAAAGATGGAAAGAGAGAGACAGAGAGGGAGAAAGAAAGACTTGCATTTATATATCGTGTGGTCCTCAACAACAACGTGCATTTATACAGCGCCTTTAACGTAGTAAAACATCCCAAGGCGCTTCACAGGAGTGATTATCAGACTGAATTTGACACCGAGCCACATAAGGAGATATCAGGACAGGCGACCAAAAGCTTGGTCGAAGAGGTAGGTTTTAAGAAGCGTCTTAAAGGAGGAGAGAGAGGCGGAGAGGTTTAGGGAGGGAATTCCAGAGCTTAGGGCCCAGGCAGCTGAAGGCACGGCCGCCAATGGTGGAGCGATGGAAATCGGGGGGATGCTCAAGAGGCCAGAATTGGAGGAGCGCAGAGATCTCGGAGGGTTGTGGGGCTGGAGGAGATTACAGAGATAGGGAGGGGCGAGGGCCACGGAGGGATTTGAACACGAGGATGAGAATTTTAAAATCGAGGCGTTGTCGCACCGGGAGCCAATGTAGGTCAGCGAGCACAGGGGGTGATGGGTGAACGGGACTTGGTGCGAGTTAGGACACGGGGCAGCCGAGTTTTGGATGAGCTCAAGTTTACGTAGGGTGGAATGTGGGAGGCCGGACAGAGGAGCGTCGGAATAGTCGAGTCTAGAGGTAACAAAGGCATGGATGAGAGTTTCAGCAGCAGATGAGCTGAGGCAGGGGCGGTGACGGGCGATAAGAGAAATTATTTGTGCAAATATGCATTGACGTAAAAAAACTACTGGGCACTTGGTCTAAGCGTTAAACAAAGCTTTAATCAACTGTTTTTCAACATGGAGATCTAGTTGTGTCCTTCACTAGTTCCTGTTGAGGAATGTCCTAAGCAAGCTGGGCCCATGCCCGAGTATTTATACTCTCCCTGGACAGCGCCACCAGCAGGCCGCCCAGTATTACTTCATACATGAATGACAAGATTCATGTCATGCATGTCTATGCCTGCAGTGCTAATGTGGAGACAACTGGACACTGCAAGCTATAGATTCAATATCCCCACACCGACCCCCCAGCCCTGCAGTTCCACATCTGGCCAGTGTACCGACAGCCCTGTCCACGTCACCCCCTCTCACCCCCCCACCCCGCCCTCCGCCAATCAGACCTCGAAATCTGCAGCCCCCGTGCGGAGTAGTTCCTGAAGCGCCCCAATATACGCGGTCTCACAAAGGGGCGTTCGGTGGAGCCAGAAACCAGGGGGCAGGCGATCCCCAACCGCCGGTGAAAGTCGGCCGTAGTGTCGGCACGCTCGTTAGCGTCACCAGTTTATTGCCCGTCCGTGCCGGTGTGCGTGCAAGAGTTCATCTGTGCACACACATGTGTGTGTGTGTGTGTCTAGTCATTCTTAGCACCGCGCTGCAGGAAACGCGGCAGCCAGGGCCTGATAATCTACATCCTAGGGTACTTAAGGAAGTGGCCCTAGAAATAGTAGATGCATTGCTGGTCATCTTCCAAAATTCGATGGAATCTGGAACTGTACCCATGGATTGGAGGGTAGCTAATGTTACCCCACTATTCAAAAAGGGTGGTGGAGAGAAAGCGGGGAATTACAGACCGGTAAGCCTGACATCGGTAGTGGGGAAAATGCTAGAGTCCATTATAAAGGATGTAATAGCAGAGCACTTGAAAAACAGTGACAGGATCGGACAAAGTCAACATGGATTTACAAAAGGTAAATCGTGCTTGACTAATCTGCTGGAATTTTTTGAGGATGTAACTGGTAAAATAGATAAGGGAGAACCAGTAGATGTGGTGTATTTGGACTTTCAAAAGGCTTTCGATAAGGTCCCGCATAAGAAATTAGCGTGTAAAGTTAAGGCACATGAGATTGGGGGCAAGGTATTGACTTGGATAGAGAACTGGTTGGCGGACAGAAAGCAGAGAGTAGGAATTAATGGGTCTTTTTCCGAGTGGCAGGCAGTGACTAGTGGGGTACCGCAGAGTTCGGTCCTTGGACCCCAGCTATTCACAATATACATTAATGATCTGGATAATTGAACTAAATGTAATATCTCCAAGTTTGCAGATGACACAAAGCTGGGTGGGTGTGTGTGCTGCGAGGAGGATACTGAGAAACTCCAGGATGATTTGGACAGGTTGGGTGAGTGGGCAGAAGCGTGGCAGGTGCAATATAACGTGGATAAATGCGAGGTTATCCACTTTGGTGTCAAAAACAGAAAGGCAGACTATTATCTGAATGGCAATAGATTGGGAGAAGGGGAAGTGCAACGAGACCTGGGTGTCCTTGTGCACCAGTCGCTGAAGGTAAGCATGCAGGTGCAGCAGGCGGTGAAGAAGGCAAATGGTATGTTGGCCTTCATAGCGAAAGGGTTTGAGTATAGGAACAGGGATGTCCTGCTGCAGTTGTACAGGGCCTTAGTGAGACCACACCTTGAGTACTGTGTGCAGTTTTGGTCGCCTTATCTGAGGAAGGATGTTCTTGCCATGGAAGGAGTTCAGCGAAGATTCACAAGGCTGATACCTGGGATGGCAGGAATGACATATGAGGAGAGATTGGGTCGATTGGGCTTATACTTGCTGGAGTATAGAAGAATGAGAGGAGATCTCATCGAAACATATTCAATTCTGACAGGTCTGGACAAACTAGATGCAGGAAGAATGTTCCCGATGGTCGGAGAGTCCAGAACCAGGGGTCATAATCTAAGGATAAGGGGTAAGCCATTTAGGACAGAAATGAGGAAGAATTTCTTCACCCAGAGAGTGGTGAACCTGTGGAATTCTCTACCACAGAAGGTAGTTGAGGCCAAGTCATTAAATATATTCAAGAATGAGTTAGATATATTTCTTAAAGCGAAAGGTATCAATGGATATGGGGAGAAGGCAGGTACAGGGTACTGAGTTTGGATGATCAGCCATGATCTCATCGAATGGCGGAGCAGGCTCGAGGGGCCGAATGGCCCACTCCTGCTCCTATCTTCTATGTTTCTATGATTGCGCACAGCAAGCTCCCACAAACAGCGATGTGATAATGACCCAGATCATCTGTTTTAGTGATGTTGGTTGAGGAATAAATATTGGCCCCAGGACACTGGGGAGAACTCCCCTGCTCTTCTTCCAATAGTGGCCGTGGGCTCTTTTACATCCACCTGAGGGAGCAGACGTTGGTTTATCGTCTCATCCGAAAGACAGCACCTCCGACAGTGCAGCACTCCTTCAGTACTGTCCCCTCCGACAGTGCGGCGCTTCCTCAGTACCGCCCCTCCGACAGTGTAGCGCTCCCTCAGTACTGCCCCTTCGACAGTGCGGCACTCCCTCAGTACTGCCCCTCCGACAGTGAGGCGCTCCCTCAGTACCGCCCCTCCGACAGTGCGGCGCTCCCTCAGTACCGCCCCTCCGACAGTGCGGCGCTCCCTCAGTACTGCCCCTTCAACAGTGCGGCACTCCCTCAGTACTGCCTCTCCGACAGTGAGCGCTCCCTCAGTACTGCCCCTCCGACAGTGCGGCGCTCCCTCAGTACTGCCCCTCCGACAGTGCGGCGCTCCCTCAGTACTGCCCCTCCGACAGTGCGGCGCTCCCTCAGTACTGCCCCTCCGACAGTGCAGCACTCCCTCAGTACTGCCCCTCCAACAGTGCGGCGCTCCCTCAGTACTGCCCCTCCGACAGTGCAGCACTCCCTCAGTACTGCCCCTCTGACAGTGCAGCACTCCCTCAGTACTGCCCCTCCGACAGTGCGGCGCTCCCTCAGTACTGCCCCTTCGACAGTGCGGCGCTCCCTCAGTACTGCCCCTTCGACAGTGCGGCGCTCCCTCAGTACTGCCCCTCCGACAGTGCGGCGCTCCCTCAGTACCGCCCCTCCGACAGTGCGGCGCTCCCTCAGTACTGCCCCTCCGACAGTGCGGCGCTCCCTCAGTACTGCCCCTCCGACAGTGCGGCGCTCCCTCAGTACTGCCCCTCCGACAGTGTGCCGCTCCCTCAGTACTGCCCCTTCGACAGTGCGGCGCACCCTCAGTACTGCCCCTCCGACAGTGCGGCGCTCCCTCAGTACTGCCCCTCCGACAGTGCGGCGCTCCCTCAGTACTGCCCCTCCGACAGTGCGGCGCTCCCTCAGTACTGGCACCGGGAGTGTCAGCCTAGATTATGGGGTCAAGTCTCTGGAGCGGGGTTCGAACCCACAACCTTCTGACTCAGAGGCAAGAGAGAGAGACACCTGGTACAAGCTCACAGATGCTGGATCTCAAGAATCTGAATGACAAGACCAGAGGCCCTTAACTCTCCTCCATCTCCCGTCAGTGATCTCAGTGAGTGCAGACAGGCACAACCAATGCTTGACATAAGTGTTTTATTGAAGAGGAGCAAAGCTCTACGATACAGGATACAGAGTCTGTGCCCACGCCATTCGACAGCACTGTCAATCAAACCAGCATTAACAGGTGGGATTGTCTGATATCGGACATTTGCTCATTACTGACCAAACCGTTCCCCTACCCACACCCCTAACCAGTCTTTCCCCAGCAATGTCCCATCATTCCCCTGCTGTCCGCAGCCCAATCCCATCATGCCCCTGCTCTCCCAAGCTCACACCGACCTATCTCTGTCTAGCTATTCGAGAGAGGAGCACTGAGAGGCCGTTGACTCACAGAGGTGCAACTGCTCTTCGGCGGGGGTAGCGGTTCAACGTTTCGAACCCCTCACCATCTCCCTCCCTCACGGTGACCTGGCCGAGATAGGGAACTCGCCCTGCGGAGAATGGCGGACTGAATCTCCCCCTCCCAGTGCTCCATGGGACAACCTCCCCACGCTTTCAGCACCCAGTGGCATCAGACAACCACCCCCCCGCCCCGCCCTATGCCATGTCTTCATCTGGTTCCTCTCCTAAACACGTAGACTCCATTCCGGGCTCATTCTTTTAAGGATGACGGCTGCCTCTTTCGTCTGCGAGTCCAGACAGTGAGTGGGATCAGGGCAGCAAGGTCCGGCTAATACCTCCCCGCCTGCCTAGCCCAGACGCAACATCACGAATCGTAGTGACCCCCCCCCCCCGACCGAGATCAATTAACTGGGCACAGCGTTGGCCTCAGGACCTTCCCGGTCTGTCGGAACCACGTTGGTGCATCTCCTCACTTACTCGCTCACCCACCCCTCCCTCCGTGACCATTCCACATTTGTAACGGACACTGACTCGCCTCCCGATCATTCCCCCACCATCCCGCCCCCCGCCCGAGATCAAACTCCCAACATCTCCACCTCAAATGGGAATTCGCCATTGGGGGACCCACAGGAAGGTAACACACATCCTCTCGCGCCGTTAAAGAACGTCCCCCCCATCTCTTAACTTCTAATGCAGGTAATTTTGTTCCAACTTCTGTTTTGTAATGATCTGACGTGACAAACTACCTCGTGTAATTAGCTCCTACGTAGAGGAGACCGTGCACTATAAATATACAATATTATCGCTAAATACGCATTTAAATTTCCTTTTGAAACATCAACAGCTTCTAAAAGCTCATTTTCGGACTGATTGATTCCCCCCCCACCATCCCCAGGTTTTCTCCAGTACCCTCCTCTACCTCACCCAAGTGGCTGTTCGTTGTACGCGTGGCCCTTGGTGGTGAGCTATTCGCCTGCAGAAGGCATCACAGCTGATTCCAATCCGATCCTCACGCAGTTTCCAGCCGGGGGGAGGGGTGGGGGGGGCAAGATTGGGGTCACTGGATGGTGATCAGGAGCAACAGCTCTGGTTGAATTTCCCACCCCCACCCCCACTCCCTACCCCCAGGCCGTTGGGGGTGATTGTAGCAATCCACCCACCCCGCCTCCCTCTCCCCCTCCTCCCGAGATCGGCTAATTTAGCACAGACCAGGAGATCGAACCCAGTTCATCCGGGTTCATCGTTCAGAACCACTGTTTGTTAAGCCAGCGATAAAAGAAAGTCTTGCATTTCTACAGCGCCTTTCACAACCTCAGGTTATCCCAAAGCACTTTACAGCCAATGAAGGACTTTTTTGAAGTGTAGTCGCTGTTGAAATGTAGGAAACGTGGCAGCCAATTTGCTCGCTGGAAGCTCCCAGATCATCTGTTCTAGTGATGTTGATTGAAGGATAAATATTGGCCCCAGGACACCGGGGAGAACTCCCCCTGCTCTTCTTCCAATAGTGGCCACGGGATCTTTTACATCCACCTGAGAGGGCAGACGGGGCCTCGGTTTAACGTCTCATCCGAAAGGCGGCACCTCCGACAGTGCAGCACTCCCTCAGTACTGCCCCTCCGACAGTGCGGTGCTCCCTCAGTACTGCCCCTCCGACAGTGCGGCGCTCCCTCAGTACCGCCCCTCCGACAGTGCGGCGCTCCCTCAGTACTGCCCCTCCGACAGTGCGGTGCTCCCTCAGTACTGCCCCTCCGACAGTGCGGTGCTCCCTTGGTACTGCCCCTCCGACAGTGCGGCGCTCCCTCAGTACTGCACCGGGAGTGTCAGCCTAGATTTTTGAGCACTGGGATGGAGGGCGGGGGGCGGGGGGGGGGGGGGCGTGGGTTGGGTCCTTCCGATCCCACATTGTTATGTATTTAAATGATGTCACAGGCCGACTGGTCCCACCCAGTTATGGGGTGGGGAGACTGTCGATCGAGTCCCTGGACCAAAGCAGGGCAGGTAGTTATCCTCTTCGGGGCTGAAAAGTCCCAATCCATGGAGTCTATCTCACTTGTCCCGAGATCCCGATTTCATCTCCCACGTTCTTGTGCTTTGAATGGTTGTCGGGATTATCGAGGGAACCTTTATTTTGGGCATCTTCTTTCAGCTCCGTCTCCAAATAAGGTGATTAGCCAATAAATGTTGAATTATGATTAGTTTTGACGTCCTATTTCTCCCCCTCCTTCCCCTCTCTTGCCTCTCCTGAAAGGCAAGCGAGTCTCTGAGTTTCCGTCCAACCGTGCGCTCATCATTTCTCAGCCTGGACCTTGAACGTCATTGTGCTGCTCGACTGTGGTAGCCGTCATCATCTATCACCGAGGGGGAGGAGGGCAGGAACACAGGTCGTCAGTTTTTCTCTGCCCTAGTCCAGGGACACTGATGAAGAGGCCAGCGTTCTCATTGCTCCCCCTGAGCTGAAATTGTGCCATTCGGTCGACCACGCCCCAGGACAGGGATTGAGCCTGGGGCCTTAATAAGAGTTTTTTGTAATTAGGACAAGGTCCAGGCTCACCCTGTTTGGTAGATGAAACCCCCCTCACCCACCAACGCACCACATCCTTCAACCCCCTCACCCACCACCTCACCATCTCCCTCAACCCCCTCACCTCACCATCTCCCTCAACCCCCTCACCCACCATCTCCCTCAACCTCCTCACCCACCATCTCCCTCAACCCCCTCACCCACCATCTCCCTCAACGCCCTCACCCACCATCTCCCTCAACCCCCTCACCCACCATCTCCCTCAACCTCCTCACCCACCATCTCCCTCAACCTCCTCACCCACCATCTCCCTCAACCCCCTCACCCACCATCTCACCATCTCCCTCAACCCCCTCACCCACCATCTCACCATCTCCGTCAGCCCCTTCACCCACCATCTCCCTCAACCCCCTCACCCACCATCTCACCATCTCCCTCAACCCCCTCACCCACCATCTCACCATCTCCCTCAACCCCCTCACCCACCATCTCACCATCTCCCTCAACCCCCTCACCCACCATCTCACCATTTCCCTCAACCCCCTCACCCACCATCTCACCATCTCCCTCAACCCCCTCACCCACCATCTCACCATCTCCCTCAACCCCCTCACCCACCATCTCCCTCAACCCCCTCACCCACCATCTCACTATCTCCCTCAACCCCCCTCACCCACCAACGCACCATCTCCCTCAACCCCCTCACCCACCAACGCACCATCTCCCTCAAACCCTCATAGAAACATAGAAACATAGAAGATAGGAGCAGGAGTAGGCCATTCTGCCCCTCGAGCCTGTTCCGCCATTTAATGAGATCATGGCTGATCATCCAAATTCAGTACCCTGTCCCTGCTTTCTCCCCATATCCCTTGATCCCTTTAGCCTTAAGAAATATATCTAACTCCTTCTTGAATATATTTAATGAATTGGCCTCAACTGCCTTCTGTGGTAGAGAATTCCACAGGTTCACCACTCTCTGGGTGAAGAAATTCCTCCTCATCTCAGTCCTAAATGGCTTACCCCTTATCCTTAGACTGTGACCCCTGGTTCTGGACTCCCCTGCCATCGGGAAAATCCTTCCTGCATCTAGTCTATCTAGTCCTGTTAGAATTTTATAAGTTTCAATGAGATCCCCTCATTCTTCTAAACTCTAGCGAATATAAGCCTAATCGACCCAATCTCTCCTCATACGTCATTCCTGCCATCCCAGGTATCAGTCTGGTGAATCTTCGCTGCACTCCCTCCATGGCAAGAACATCCTTCCTCAGATAAGGTGACCAAAACTGCACACAATACTCAAGGTGCGGTCTCACCAAGGCCCTGTACAACTGCAGCAAGACATCCTTGCTCCTGTACTCGAATCCTCTCGCTATGAAGGCCAACATACCATTTGCCTTCTTAACCGCCTGCTGCACCTGCATGCTTACCTCCAGCGACTGGTGCACAAGGACACCCAGGTTTCGTTGCACTTCCCCTTTTCCCAATCTATTGCCGTTCAGATAATAATCTGTCTTCCTGTTTTTGCCACCGAAGTGGATAACCTCGCATTTATCCACATTATACTGCATTTGCCATGCATCTGCCCAATCACCCAACCTGTCCAAATCATACTGGAGTTTCTCTGCATCCTCCTCACAGCACACACGCCCACACAGCTTTGTGTCATCTGCAAACTTGGAGATATTACATCTAGTTCCCTCGTCTAGATCATTAATATATATTGTGAATAGCTGGGGTCCTAGCACCGATCCCTGCGGTACCCCACTAGTCACTGCCTGCCACTCGGAAAAAGACCCGTTTATTCCAACTCTTTGCTTCCTGTCTGCCAACCGGTTCTCTATCCAAGACAGTACCTTGCCCCCAATCCCGTGTGATTTAACTTTGCACGCTAATCTCTTATGCGGGACCTTATCGAAAGCCTTCTGAAAGTCCAAATACACCACATCCACTGGTTCTCCCTTATCTATTCTACCAGTTACATCCTCAAAAAATTCCAGTAGATTAGTCAAGCATGATTTACCTTTTGTAAATCCATGTTGACTTTGTCCGATCCTGTCACTGTTTTCCAAGTGCTCTGCTATTACATCTTTTATAATATCACCCACCATCTCCCTCAACCCCCTCACCCACCAACGAACCATCTCCCTCAACCCCCTCACCCACCAACGCACCATCTCCCTCAACCCCCTCATCCACCATCTCACCATCTCCCTTAACCCCCTCATCCACCATCTCCCTCAACCCCCTCACCCACCATCTCCCTCAACCCCCTCACCCACCATCTCCCTCAACCCCCTCACCCACCAACGCACCATCTCCCTCAACCTTCTCACCCACCATCTCACCATCTCCCTCAACCCCCTCACCCACCATCTCACCATCTCCCTCAACCCCCTCACCCACCAACGCACCATCTCCCTCAACCCCCTCACCCACCATCTCCCTCAACCCCTTCACCCACCATCTCCCTCAATCCCCTCACCCACCATCTCCCTCAACCCCCTCACCCACCAACGCACCATCTCCCTCACCCACCATCTCACTCAACCCCCTCACCCACCATCTCACTCAACCCCCTCACCCACCATCTCCCTCAACCCCCTCACCCACCATCTCCCTCAATCCCCTCACCCACCATCTCCCTCAACCCCCTCACCCACCATCTCACTCAACCCCCTCACCCACCATCTCCCTCAATCCCCTCACCCACCATCTCCCTCAACCCCTCACCCACCATCTCACCATCTCCCTCAACCCCCCTCACCCACCATCTCCCTCAACCCCCTCACCCACCATCTCACCATCTTCCTCAACCCCCTCACCCACCATCTCCCACAACCCCCTAACCCACCATCTCACCATCTCCCTCAACCCCGAACTATCCATCAACCTTACCATGTCCCTCAATCCCACTGTCACATTCTTCAATCCCACCAACTCACCATCTCCCTCAATCCCACCATGTCCCTCAACCCCAGCTACCCACTGACTCACCATATCCCTCAATCCCACCATGTCCCTCAACCCCAGCTACCCACTGACTCACCATCTCCCTCAATCCCACCATGTCCCTCAACCCCACCTACCCACTGACTCACCATATCCCTCAATCCCACCTTCTCACCATATCCTTGCTGTGATGAGGTGCCAAGAACGAACTGTATACAATACTCCAGATGGGATCTGAACCACATCTCACACGGCAACAATACAACCTCTTTCGACCTGCCCTCCGTCCCTCTGCTAAAGAGGCCCACTGCCTCATTCCCAATCTTTATCTCTGTCAGTCGCTGTGCTGACTCCATAAATCACTCACTATAAACCTTTGCTGATCAGCCCCACTGTTCCAGTTAACACACGCTCCCTCTTTTGGTTTACGCTCCCACGCTAAGGATTTTACTCTTGCCCATATTAAACTGCATCTGCCGCCTGCTGTCCCAACTCCCTATAGGATCCAAACCAGGTTGAAATGATTGGCCCATTGGTGGGATTTTGGTGTCACTTGTCCCCCTTTGGAGATCTTGTTTACAATCCCTCTTTAACCACCCACCTCCCTGGTTTGTGCCCCTCGAGACCGGGGGAAAAAGGGGGGTTCAATTCACCCACTGAGGGGATCCCGTTTTTTGTTCAGGTATTGAGTACTGCTGACATAATGGGGAAATGGGTTTGGAGGACTGACTGAGCCCAGCAGTGTGAGGGAACTGATTAGACACGCACGCGCGCACACATGGTGACAATGTCACACTCTGAGTGAATCACCGGATCGAGAGAGAGAGAGAGAGCGGAAACCGAGGATTCTCTTTGCCAGGCGTGAGGGCATCACACATCATCGCACCGTTGGCTCTGGCTTGGTGCCCATTGGCCCCTCTCGTGCCCAGCGTGCGCCCAGACAGACGAGGGGGTGGCGATCGAACTTGCCTCTCTAACTCTCTCCCTCCCATGTGGGGGGGGGCTCAGTAACCCCCCACCCACCCCCCATTAGTCAACAGTACTCACTCGCACGCCATCATCATAGGCTGAAGGTTAACAGGGAGGGACGGGAGAGGGGTGTTGCAGCTTAAATGATGCTTAAAAAAGGGAGAAGTCGCACAACACCAGGTTATAGTCCAACAGTTTTATTTGAAATCACAAGCTTTCGGAGCGGCTGCTCCTTCATCTCTGACTATATATGCCGTGCCTATATGCATCTCTTAACTTCACCTGACGAAGGAGCAGCGCTCCGAAAGCTTGTGATTTCAAATAAAGCTGTTGGACTGTAACCTGGTGTTGTGCGACTTCTCACATTTGTCCACCCCAGTCCAACACCGGCATCTCCACATCATGGCTACTATCGACACCTTAAAAAAGGGAGTGTGGGGTGGGGGGTGGGTCCTGATTGTGGAGCAACTGATGGGAGTGGTCCCCTTCTTCAGTGGCTGGCTAGACAGGAATGGCACTGGGGATCTCCGACGACTTGCTCCATTCGTTGATGTAGCTGAACATGCAGTGGTCCATCTTCCGCTGTTCGCCCAGCCCAGCCGGCCCCCCCGGGTCGCCATCGCCAAGAGCCGGGGTGTAGTACACGGGGCTGGGGGCACAGTTCAGCCCCCCGTGGCGTCTCCCCAATCTGCTGCGCCGTCTGTCGCCGGGGTCGGTCTGCTCGGTCAGCCTGGGGGTGTGGAAAGCCCAGAAGATCGCGCAGAAGTAGAGAAAGAAGGCGGTGAGGACCACGAACATCAGGGCGAAGGACTGCACCGTGGCCTGGGTCACTATGGCCGGCAGGGTCATCTTCTCCCCCTCTTGGTCAATCCTTGCAGCCAAAGACCTCGAAGGCTGGACACCTTCTCTTGCAATGCACCGAAATGCAAGAGTTAGATTATTCTTGCTGGCTACGACCTGGGTTTTTCTTCTTCTTCTCCTTCGCTGTGCAGATGGAACGATCTCAGAGAGTCATTCCGGTCACAGTGGATGTTGCTGGTAACCCGAATCCCGCCTCCTCAGCATCCACTGCCAATCACAGCAACCCAGACTGGTTTTCACATCATGCCAGTCTCTCTCCCCCTCCTACACACACACACACACACACACACACATCCAATGTTCTCCTGCTGGTCTCAGTATTTTAAAACAAGCCCCACCTATTACAAGCCACAATGTTGATCTTATAAATGGTACATTGGCGAGACCATGCAGACACTGAGACAACGTATGAACGGACACCGCGCAACAATCGCCAGGCAGGGTTGTTACCTCCCAGTCGGGGAACACTTCAGCAGTCAAGGGCATTCAGCCTCGGATCTGCGGGTTAGCGTTCTCCAAGGCGGCCTTCGAGACACACGACAACGCAAAATCATCGAGCAGAAACTGATAGCCAAGTTCCGCACCCACGAGGACGGCCTCAACCGGGATCTCGGTTTCATGTCACGCTACAGGACGTGACTCGACGTCGTTGTCTGGTTCACAGATGTGATTTCCAGTTTTAAAAAAAAACTAAAATGCTTAACTGCAGACTGCAGCATTTGACACGTTGGACCCCCTGTGACCCCACCTCATTGTCTTAGCTGTACTCTGCTGTGTCTTTGATGTAATGCCTCCCTGACGGATTGTATCTCTGCAGACACATTGTTCTCTGTCTATATATACTTTGTAACCGATTTGTATTCCCTCACTGTACCTGACGAAGGAGCAGTGCTCCGAAAGCTCGTAATTTCAAATAAAACTGTTGGACTATAACCTGGTGTTGTGCGACTTCTCATTTTTGATCTTATAAATGTGAGAAGTCGCACAACACCAGGATATAGTCCAACAGTTTTATTTGAAATCACAAGCTTTCGGAGCGCTGCTCCTTCGTCAGGTGAAGTGAAGAGATGCATATAGGCACAGCATATATAGTCAGAGAACACAGCCAGATGATTACAGTTAATCTTTCCAACTGTTTTCCTGACTGACCTGTTTGGGCACCATCCACACCTGTGATTGCTGTGATTATCTCTCTGCCGAGGTGTGATAAAGGGCAGTTGGAAAGATTAACTGTAATCATCTGGCAGTGTTCTCTGACTATATATGCTGTGCCTATATGCATCTCTTCACTTCACCTGACGAAGGAGCAGCGCTCCGAAAGCTTGTGATTTCAAATTAAGCTGTTGGACTATAACCTGGTGTTGTGCGACTTCTCACATTTGTCCACCCCAGTCCAACACCGGCATCTCCACATCTTGATCTTATAAGGAGAAGGATATGGTTGGGGCATCGTTTCAGAGCCTCAACCTGTCCCATTACCACCTCCTCTTGCCTTGAATATCTCTTAATGTCTCTCAATCTCTCCTGCTTTCTATCCTACCACTGACCTTCCCTTTTGTTCTTTCATCCCCACCACCTTTTCCCAGCATTATACTTGCTTTAAATCTATTTCATTTCCTGCTTTTTTCCAGTTCTGACGAAAGGTCTTCGACCTGAAACGTTAACTCTGTTTCTCACTCCACGGATGCTGCCTGGCCTGCTGAGTTTTTTCCAGCATTTTCTGTTGTTATTTCGGATTTCCAGCATCCGCAGTATTTTGCTATCGTTCAGAATAAAGGGGCACCCTTTTAAATCGGAGATGAGGAGGAATTTCTTCTCTCAGAGGGTGGTGAATCTTTGGAATTCTCTTCCCCAGAGAGCCGTGGAGGCTGGGTCATTGAATATATTGAAGGTGGAGATAGACAGATTTTTGAACGATAAGGGAGTGAGGGTTATGGGGAGCGGGCAGGGAAGTGGAGTTGAGGCCAAGATCAGATCAGCCATGATCTTATTGAATGGCAGAGCTGGCTCGAGGGGCCGAATGACCTACTCCTGCTCCTACGTCTTATGTTCTTATGTTGAAGTTCCTGTGAAGGAATTGCACAGAATTACAGAGAGTCCGCAGCACAGAAACAGGACATTCGGCCCAACGACAACAACAACTTGGTACAGCGCCTTTAACATAGTAAAACGTCCCAAGTCGCTTCACAGGAGCGATTATCAATCAAAATTTGACACCGAGCCACATAAGGAGATATTAGGACAGGTGACCAAAAGCTTGGTTGAAGAGGGAGGTTTTAAGGAGCATCTTAAGGGAGGAGAGAGAGGCGGAGAGGTTTAGGGAGGGAATTCCAGAGCTTAGGGCCCAGGCAGCTGAAGGCACGGCTGCCAATGGTGGAGCGATTAAAATCGGGGGGTGCTCGAGAGACCAGAATTTGAGGAGCGCAGAGATCTCGGAGGGTTGTGGGGCTGGAGGAGGTTACAGAGATCGGGAGGGGGTGAGGGCCATGGAGGGATTTGAAAACAAGGATGAGAATTTTGAAATCTAGGCGTTGCTTAACTGGGAGCAAATGTAGGTCAGCGAGCACAGGGGAGATGGGGGAACGGGACTTGGTGCGAGTTAGGACACGGGGCAGCAGAGTTTTGGATGAGCTCAAGTTTATGTAGGGTGGAATGTGGGAGGCCAGCCAGGAGTGCGTTGGAATAGTCAAGTCTAGAGGTAACAAAGG
Organism: Squalus acanthias; assembly: GCA_030390025.1. NCBI lineage: Eukaryota > Metazoa > Chordata > Chondrichthyes > Squaliformes > Squalidae > Squalus > Squalus acanthias. The sequence continues at coordinate 959,539 of JASTWF010000041.1, forward strand.
CAGGGATGAGGGTTTCAGCAGCAGATGAGCTGAGGCAGGGGCGGAGACAGGCGATGTTATGGAGGTGAAAATAGGCGGTCGTAGTGATGGCGTCGGAAGCTCACCTCAGGATCAAATATGACACCAAGGTTTCGATCAATCTGGTTCAGCCTCAGACAGATGTTAGGGAGAGGGATGGAGTCAGTGCCTAGGGAACGGAGTTTGTGGCGGGGACCGATGACGATGGCTTTGGTCTTCCCAATATTTAGTTGGAGGAAATTTCTGCTCATCCAGAACTGGATGTCCTTTAGAGACCATGGAGGGGTCGAGAGAAGTGGTGGTGAGGTAGAGCTGGGTGTCGTCAGCGTACATGTGGAAACTGACGCTGTGTTTTCAGATGATGTCGCCAAGGGGCAACATGTAGATGAGAAATAGGAGGGGGCCAAGGATAGATCCTTGGGGGACACCAGAGGTAACGATGCGGGAGCAGGAAGAGAAGCTATTGCAGGTGATTCTCTGGTTACTATTAGAGTGCAGTCCCACCCAGCTGGACGACGGTGGAGAGGTGTTGGAGAAGGATGGAGTGGTCAACCGTGCAAAGGCTGCAGACAGGTCGAGAAGGACGAGGAGGGATAGTTTACCTTTGTCACAGTCACATAGGATGTCATTTGTGACTTTGACAAGTGGTCCGTGCCGGTGTTTCTGCTCCACACGAGCCTCCTCCCACCCCTACTTCATCTCACCCTATCAACATATCCTTCTATTCCTTTCTCTTTCATGTGTTTATCCAGCTTCCCCTTAAATGCATCTGTGCTATTCGCCTCAACCACTCCCTGTGGGAGTGAGTTCCACATTCTCAACACTCTCTGGGTAAAGAAGTTTCTCCTGAATTCCCTATTGGATTTATTAGTGACTATCTTATATTGATGGCCTCTAGTTCTGGTCTCCCCCACAAGTGGAAACATCTTCTCTACGTCTACCCTATCGAAACCCTTCATAATCTTAAAGACCTCTATCAGGTCACCCCTCAGCCTTCTCTTTTCAGTCTTTCCTGATAAGTATATTCTCTCAGTTCTGGTATCACACTTGTGAATCTTTTAGCATAGAAGCATAGAAACATAGAAGATAGGAGCAGGAGTAGGCCATTTGGCCCCTCGAGCCTGCTCCGCCATTTAATGAGATCATGGCTGATCATCCAAATTCAGTACCCTGTCCCTGCTTTCTCCTCATATCCCTTGATCCCCTTAGCCTTAAGAAATATATCTATCTCCTTCTTGAATATATTTAATGAATTGGCCTCAACTGCCTTCTGTGATAGAGAATTCCACAGTTCACCACTCTCTGGGTGAAGAAATTCCTCCTCATTTCAGTCCTAAATGGCTTACCCCTTCTCCTTAGACTGTGACCCCTGGTTCTGGACTCCCCCGCCATCGGGAACATCCTTCCTGCATCTAGTCTGTCTAGTCCTTTTTGCATCTTCTCCTGTGCCTCGATATCCCGTAAACCAAAGGGATTTCTCACTATAATTAAAGATTTAAAAAAACACAACTTGTCTTTTCTCTTTCAGATACTGATGAAATTGCAGAGTATCTGCAGAAATTACCACCGTTAATAAAAAACCCCATATATATATGTCAACCATGCCTCAGTGCCTCTCAGTCAGATATAAAACTTGCATTTATATAGCATCTATCACCACCTCAGGACATCCCAAAGCGCTTTACAGCCAATCAAGTACTTTTGAAGTGTAGTCACTGTTGTAATGTAGGAAACACAGCAGCCAATTTGAGCACAGCAAGCTCCCGCAAACAGCAATGTGACAATGACCAGATAATCTGCTTTTGTTATGCTGATTGAGGGATAAATATTGGCCAGGACACCGGGGAGGACTCCCCTGCTCTTCTTCGAAATAGTGCCATGGAATCTTCTACATCCACCTGAGAGAGCAGACGGGGCCTCGGTTTAACGTCTCATCCTAAAGATAGGACCTCCGATTGTGCAACACTCCCTCAGTACAGCCCCTCTGACAGTGCAACACTCCCTCAGTACTGGCATTGGGAGTGTCAGCCTAGATTTTTATGCTCAAGTCTCTGGAGCGGGGCTCGAAACCCACGACCTTCTGACTCAGAGGCAAGAGAGAGATACCGATTGAGCCACAACAGAAGGTTGTGGGTTTGAGTCCCACTCCAGAGACTTGAGCCCATAATCTAGGCTGACACTCCAGTGCCAGTACTGAGGGAGCGCCGCACTGTCGGAGGGGCAGTACTGAGGGAGCGCCGCACTGTCGAAGGGGTAGTACTGAGGGAGCGCCGCACTGTCGGAGGGGCAGTACTGAGGGAGCGCCGCACTGTCGGAGGGGCGGTACTGAGGGAGCGCCGCACTGTCAGAGGGTCAGTACTGAGGGAGCACCGCACTGTCGAAGGGGCAGTACTGAGGGAGCGCCGCACTGTCGAAGGGGTAGTACTGAGGGAGCGCCGCACTGTCGGAGGGGCAGTACTGAGGGAGCGCCGCGCTGTCGGAGGGGCAGTACTGAGGGAGCGCCGCACTGTCGGAGGGGCAGTACTGAGGGAGCGCTGCACTGTCGGAGGGGCAGTACTGAGGGAGCGCTGCACTGTCGGAGGTGCTGTCTTTTGGATGAGATGTTAAACCGAGGCCCCGGCTGCCCTCTCAGGTGGACGTAAAAGATTCCACGGCCACTATTGGAAGAAGAGCAGGGGAGTTATCCCCAGTGTCCTGGGCCCAATATTTATCCCTCAACCAACATCACTAAAAAAACAGATGATCTGGCCATTATTGCTGTTTGTGGGAGCTTGCTGTGCGCATATTGGCTGCCGCGTTTCCTACATTACGAACAGACACTTCAAAAAAAAGCATTTTGGTGGCTGTGAAGCGCTTTGGGACGGCCTGAGGTGGTGACAGGCGCTGTAGAAATGCCAATCCTTCATATATTTTTTTATGGTTTACAATTAACATTATAATGGGGCCGCGGTCCCTTTAAGGGACGTCCGTCACAAGAAGCCGCGGTGATGGGCAGCGAAGACGTCACACAGGGAGGGGGCGTGGCCAGACCCCCCAACCCCCAGTTCGGAGGAGGGGGCGAGTAACCCCGCCCACACACGTGGGCCGGCCGGTGGGCGGGGCGATGAAGGCTCGGCGATGGGACGCGCATGCGCAGTGGAGGAGCTCCGACCTCCCTCCCTTTCAGCACGCACGCACGGGAACACGCACAGTTTACGTCGGGCGACGCGCACGTACACACACACACACACACTCGCAGCTTACGTCAGGGGTTGTGTGGGGGTGGGGACGCGCACGCAATCACATGCAGACAGAGAGGCGCTGCGAGCACGTACAGACGCACAGTTGACGTTGTTGTGGGGACGCGCACGCACACGCTGAGACGCGGGAGCGGCCGATTGTCCGTCAGTGAAGCCCCGGCGGCGCGAGCGCTTTACCTCAGGCTCTTGACAAAAAAAATATACCTCAAACCAAAAAGAAATTAAATTTAAATTTCTGATCGAAATAATCGCCGATTAGATTA
>JASTWF010000041.1:963558-1008558 GCA_030390025.1 Squalus acanthias
CAATCATCACAGTCCCAGGACATCGCTGCAGGAGTTCCTCAGGGCAGTGTCCTAGGCCCAACCATCTTCAGCTGCTTCATCAATGACCTTCCCTCCAACATAAGGTCAGAAATGGGGATGTTCGCTGATGACTGCACAGTGTTCAGCGCCATTCACAACTCCTCAGATAATGAAGCAGTCCGTGCCTGCATGCAGCAAGACCTGGACAACGTAAGCGGCAAGTAACATTCACGCCACTCAGGTGCCAGGCTATGACCATCTCTAACAAGAGAAAGTCTCCCCTTGACATTCAACGGCATTACCATGATCAAATTCCCCACCATTAACAACCTGGGTGGTCACCACTGGCCAGAAACTTAGCTGGACCAGCCACATGGCTACAAGAGTAGGTCAGAGGCTGGGTATTCTGCAGCGATGACTCACCTCCTGACTCCCAAAGCCTTTCCACCATCTACAAGGCACAAGTCAGGAGTGTGATGGAATACTCTCCACTTGCCTGGATGAGTGCAGCTCCAACAACAACCACAAAGCTCGACACCATCCAGGACAAAGCAGCCCGCTTGATTGGCACCCCATCCACCACCTTAAACATTCACTCCCTCCACCACCGGCGCACCGTGGCTGCAGTATGCACCATCTACAAGATGCACTGCAGCAACTCGCCAAGGCTTCTTCGGCAGCACCTCCCAAACCCGCGACCTCCACCACCTAGAAGGACAAGGGCAGCAGGCGCATGAGAACACCACCACCTCCAAGTTCCCCTCCAAGTCACACACCATCCTGACTTGGAAATATATCGGCCGTTCCTTCATCGTCGCTGGGTCAAAATCCTGGAACTCCCTCCCTAACAGCACTGTGGGAGCACCTTGACCACACGGACTGCAACGGTTCAAGAAGGTGGCTCACCACCACCTTCTCAAGGGGCAACTAGGGATGGGCAATAAATGCTGGACATAGCCAGTGACGCCCACATCCCTTGTATGAATAAATTAGAAGAATTGATTTCTATGATTCCATAATCAAATTTAAGACTCTTCATAGGACAAGGGGGCCTTCAGAAGATGATCCCTTTCCGACCACACACATAGGGTTTAACATCCCAGCTACTCTGTTGTCAAGAGCTGGGAAGGTGTGAGCATCACCAGCTCTGGGCATCACACTTTAGGAAGGATGTCAAGGCCTTGGAGCGGGTGCAGAGGAGATTTATTAGAATGGTACCAGGGGTGAGGGACTTCAGTTATGTGAAGAGACTGGAGAAGCTTTATGTCAGATTACACAGGATATACGGCACAGAAACAGGCCATTCGGCCCAACCAGTCCAAGTCGGTGTTTATGCTCCACTTGAGCCTCCTCCCGTCTTTCCTCATCTAACTCTATCAGCATAACCCTCTATTCCTTTCTCCCTGTGGTAGCGAGTTCCACATTCTCACCACTCTCTGGGTAAAGAAGTTTCTTCTGAATTCCCTATTGGATTTCTTGGTGACAATCTTATATTGATGGCCTCTAGTTATGCTCTTCCCCACAAGTGGAAACACTCTCTCTGTATCCACTCTATCAAAACCTTTCATAATTTTATAGACCTCTATTAGGTCACCCCTCAGCCTTCTTTTTTCAAGAGAAAAGAGACCCAGCCTGTTCATCCTTTCCTGATAGGTATACCCTCGCATTTCTGGTATCATCCTTGTAAATCTTCTCTGCACCCTCTCCAGTGCCTCTATATCCTTTTTATAATATGGGGACCAGAACTGTACACAGTACTCCAAGTGTGGTCTAACCAGGGTTCGATACAGGTTTAGCATGACTTCCCTACTTTTCAATTCTACACCTTAGAAATAAACCCTAGTGCTTGATTTGCTTTTTTTATGGCCTTGTTAACTTGTGTCGATACTTTTAGTGATTTGTGTATTTGTACTCCCAGATCCCTTTGCTCCTCTACACCATTTAGATTCTTATTTTCCAAGTAATAATGACCTCCCTATTTTTCTTACCAAAATATAATACATCACATTTATCTGTGTTGAATTTCATTTGCCAATTATATGTCCATTCTTCAAGTTTACTAATGCCTCCTTGTAATTTGTTGCAGTCTTTTCAGTATTGACTATCCCCGCAATTTGGTGTCGACCGCAAATTGATTCCAAAGTCTAAATCGTTAATATAAATTGTGGAAACAGTGGTCCCAGCACTGATCCTTGTGGAACACCACTACCCACCTTCTGCCACTGTGAATAGCTACCCTTTACTCCTACTCTGCTTTCTGTCTTGAAGCCAGCCAGCAATCCATTCTGCTACTTGTCCCCTGACTCCGCATTCTCTGTCCTTATTCGTTAGTCTATTATGGGGTACCTTATCGACGGCCTTTTGAAAATCTAGATAAATTGCATCTACTGCATTTCCCTTGTCTACTCTCTCTGTTACCTCTTCAAAAAATTCAATGAGGTTGGTCAAGCAAGACTTTCCCTTTTGAAATCCACACTGACTATTCATTATTATGTTTTTGGTTTCTAGATGCTCTTCTATTCTCTCCTTTAGTAGGGATTCCATTATTTTTCCGACCACCGATGTTCAGCTGACTCATCTACAGTTCCCTGGACATGTTCTATCCCCCTTCTTAAATATCGATATTAGGTTAGCTATCCGCCAGTCCTCTGTCACTACACCTTTTTCTAACGAATTATTAAATATGTGTGGTAATGCCTCTGCTATCTCTTCCCTAGATTCTTTTAAAATGCACGGATATAATGCCTCTGGACCAGGGGTTTCATCCTCTTTGAGTTTCATTAGTTTATTTAATATATCGCCTCATTTTATTTTAAAGCTGGGGTTGTTCTCCTGAGAGCAGAGAAGGTTAAAGGGAGATTTAATAGAGGAGTTCAAAATCATGATGGGTTTTGAGAGAGTAGATCGGGAGAAACTATTTCCACTGGCAGGAGGGTCGGTAACCAGAGGACACAGATTTAAGGTAATTGGCAAAAAAGCCCAGGGGGAAATGAGGAGAATTTTTTTACGCAGCGAGTTGTTGTGATCTGGAACGCGCTGCCTGAAAGGGCGGTGGAAGCAGATTCAATAGTAACTTTCAAAAGGGGAATTGGCTAAATACTGGAAGGGGAGAAATGTACAGGGCAATTGGGAAAGAGCAGGGGGGAGTGGGACTAATTGGAGAGCTCTTTCAAAGAGCCGGCACAGGCACGATGGGCCGAATGGCCTCCTTCTGTGCTGCAAGATTCTATCTATGTTATTAGTTTCCTGGACCATTAACCTAGGCTTGTAGTGCTATCGTGTCAGCTTGGCTCAGTCAGTAGCACTCTCTCTTGTCTCTGAGTCAGAACAGTTGTGGGTTCGATCCCACTCCACAGACGTGAACCCCCATAATCCAGGCCGACCCTCCCGGTGCAGTACTGAGGGAGCGCCGCACTGTCGGAGGGGCAGTACTGAGGGAGCACCGCACTGTCGGAGGGGCAGTACTGAGGGAGCGCCGCACTGTCGGAGAGGCAGTACTGAGGGAGCACCGCACTGTCAGAGGTGCGTTCCTGAGGGAGCGCCGCACTGTCGGAGGGGCAGTACTGAGAGAGCGCCGCACTGTCGGAGGGGCAGTACTGAGGGAGCGCCGCACTGTCGGAGGGGCAGTACTGAGAGAGCGCCGCACTGTCGGAGGGGCAGTACTGAGGGAGCGCCGCACTGTCGGAGGGTCAGTACTGAGGGAGCGCCGCACTGTCAGAGGTGCGTTCCTGAGGGAGCGCCGCACTGTTGGAGGGGCAGTACTGAGGGAGCGCCGCACTGTCGGAGGGGCAGTACTGAGGGAGCGCCGCACTGTCGGAGGGGCAGTACTGAGAGAGCGCCGCACTGTCGGAGGGGCAGTACTGAGGGAGCGCCGCACTGTCGGAGGGGCAGTACTGAGGGAGCGCCGCACTTTCGGAAGGGCAGTACTGAGGGAGCGCCGCACTGTCGGAGGGGCAGTACTGAGGGAGCGCCGCACTGTCGGAGGGGCAGTACTGAGGGAGCGCCGCACTGTCGGAGGGGCAGTACTGAGGGAGCGCCGCACTGTCGGAGGGGCAGTACTGAGGGAGCGCCGCACTGTCGGAGGGGCAGTACTGAGGGAGCGCCGCACTGTCGGAGGGGCAGTACTGAGGGAGCGCCGCACTGTCGGAGGGGCAGTACTGAGGGAGCGCCGCACTGTCGGAGGGGCGGTACTGAGGGAGCGCCGCACTGTCGGAGGGGCAGTACTGAGGGAGCGCCGCACTGTCGGAGGGGCGGTACTGAGGGAGCGCCGCACTGTCGGAGGGGCGGTACTGAGGGAGCGCCGCACTGTCGGAGGGGCAGTACTGAGGGAGCGCCGCACTGTCGGAGGGGCAGTACTGAGGGAGTGCCGCACTGTCGGAGGGGCGGTACTGAGGGAGCGCCGCACTGTCGGAGGGGCAGTACTGAGGGAGCGCCGCACTGTCGGAGGGGCAGTACTGAGGGAGCGCCGCACTGTCGGAGGGGCAGTACTGAGGGAGTGCCGCACTGTCGGAGGGGCAGTACTGAGGGAGCGCCGCACTGTCAGAGGGGCAGCACTGAGGGAGTGCCGCACTGTCGGAGGGGCAGTACTGAGGGAGCGCTGCACTGTCGGAGGGGCAGTACTGAGGGAGCACCGCACTGTCGGAGGGGCAGTACTGAGGGAGTGCCGCACTGTCGGAGGGGCAGCACTGAGGGAGTGCCGCACTGTCGGAGGGGCAGTACTGAGGGAGCAGCGCACTGTCGGAGGGGCAGTACTGAGGGAGTGCCGCACTGTCGGAGGGGCAGCACTGAGGGAGTGCCGCACTGTCGGAGGGGCAGTACTGAGGGAGCACCGCACTGTCGGAGGGGCAGTACTGAGGGAGCACCGCACTGTCGGAGGGGCAGTACCGAGTCCGTGCCGCGCTATCGGAGGGGCAGTACTGAGGGAGCGCCACACTGTCGGAGGGGCAGTACTGAGGGAGCGCCGCACTGTCGGAGGGGCAGTACTGAGGGAGCGCCACACTGTCGGAGGGGCAGTACTGAGGGAGCGCCGCACTGTCGGAGGGGCGGTACTGAGGGAGCGCCGCACTGTCGGAGGGGCAGTACTGAGGGAGCGCCGCACTGTCGGAGGGGCAGTACTGAGGGAGCACCGCACTGTCGGAGGGGCAGTACTGAGAGAGCGCCGCACTGTCGGAGGAGCAGTACCGAGGGAGCGCCGCACTGTCGGAGGGGCCGTCTTTCGGATGCGACGTTAAACCGAGGTCCCGTCTGCTCTCTCAGGTCGACGTCAAAGATCCTGTGGCTGCTATTGGAGGAAGAGCAGGGGGATTTCTCCTGGGACATGTTTATCCTTTAACCGATGTCACCCAAACAGATGATCTGGTCGTTATCACATTGCTGTTTGTGGGAGCTTGCTGTGCGCAAATTGGCTGCCGCGTTTCCTACATTACAACAGTGACTACACTTCCCTTAATTGGTTATAAAGTGCTTTGGGACACCCTGAGAATGTGATAGGCTCTATAGAAATGCAAGTTCCTTTCTTCTATTGTATTTGTGAAGAACAATCTTTAAAGGGACCACTTTTAAATCAATAAGGACATCCTTATAATCCGATGACCACTAATCTTCCACAGCAGTAGAATTAATTTCCATGGTTGCCATCAGAGATTGTAATGAAGGACCCACCGCATCGAATTGTAAGGTTGTTGGACTCTCTCATCGCCTGTTTTTAACCCATTGATGCATTGCGTAAGTCTGGTTATTGCACTGCGCCGTCACCTTGCTTGTTTCACTGGGTGACAGACTGGGGGCAGACTGGTCACGAAGTTAAAAGCCCATGGGATCCAGGGCAAAGTGTCAAGTTGGATTCACAACTGGCTCGGAGGCAGGAAGCAGAGGGTGACTGGAAGGCTGTTTCCAGTGGGGTGCCGCAGGGCTCAGTACTAGGTCCCTTGCTTTTTGTGGTATAAATCAATGATCTGGACTTCAATATAGGGGGTATGATTAAGAAGTTTGCAGATGAAACTACAATCGGCTGTGTGGTTGATACTGAAGAAGGAAGCTGTAGCCTGCAGGAAGATATCAATAAATTGGTCAGGTGGGCAGAACAGTGGCAAATGGAATTCAATCCGGAGAAGTGTGAGGTAATGCATTTGGGGAGGGCTAACAAGGAAAGGGAACACACATTAAATGGTAGGACACTGAGTAGTGTAGAGGAACAAAGGGACCTTGGAGTGCATGTCCACAGATCCCTGAAGGCAGCAGGCCAGGTAGATAAGGTGGTTAAGAAGGCATACGGAATGCTTGCCTTTGTTAGCCGTGGCATAGAATACAAGAGCAGGGAGGTTATGCTTGAACTGTATAAAACACTAGTTAGGCCTCAGCTAGAGTACTGTGTGCAGTTCTGGTCACCACATTACAGGAAAGATGTGATTGCACTAGAGAGGGTACAGAGGAGATTTACAAGGATGTTGCCAGGAGTAGAGAATCTTAGCTATGAGGAAAGACTGGATAGGCTGGGTTTGTTTTCCTTGGAACAGAGGGGAGACCTTATTGAGGTGTATAAAATGATGAGGGGCCTAGATAAAGTGGATAGAAAGGACCTATTTCCCTTAGCAGAGGGTTCAAAAACCAGGGGGCACAGATTTAAAGTAATTGGTGGAAGATTTAGAGGGGATTTGAGGGGAAATTTCTTCACCCAGAGGGTTGTGGGGGTCTGGAACTCACTGCCTGAAAGGGTGGTAGAGGCAGGAACCCTAACCACATTTAAAAAGTACTTGGATGTGCACTTGGGATGCTGTAACCTGCAGGACTACAGACCAAGAGCTGGGAAAGTGGGATTAGGCTGGATAGCTCTTTGTTGGCCGGCGCGGACACGATGGGCCGAAATGGCCTCCTTCCGTGCTGTAACTTTCTATGATTCTATGATTGTATGACAGGAGGCTCCGACTATTCCAACCGATCTCCTGGGCAGCCCCGCCTCAAACTCCGTTCCCCATCCGCCAACTCCATCCCGCTCCCTAACATCTGTCTGAGGCTGAACCACACTGTTCGCAACCTTGGTGTCATATTTGACCCTGAAATGAGCTTCCGACCACATATCCGCGGCATGACTAAGACCGCCTATTTCCCCCTCCATAACATCGCCCGTCTCCGCCCCTGCCTCAGCTCATCCGCTGCTGAAACCCTCATCCATGCCTTTGTTACCTCTAGACTTGACTATTCCAACACACTCCTGGCCGGCCTCCCACATTCCACCCTCCGTAAACTTCACCTCGTCTGAAACTCGGCTGCCCCGTGTCCTAACTCGAACCGAGTCCCGTTCACCCATCGCCCCCTGTGCTCGCTGACCTACATTGGCTCCCGGTTCAGCAACACCTCGATTACAAAATGCTCATCCTTGTTTTAAAATCCCTCCGTGGCCCTCGCCCCTCCCTATCTCTGTAATCTCCTCCAGCCCCACAACCCCCCGAGATCTTTGCGCTCCTCCAATTCTGGCCTCTTGAGCATCCCCCGATTTTAATCGCTCCACCATTGGCGGCCGTGCCTTCAGCTGCCTGGGGCCCTCAGCTCTGGAATTCCCTCCCTAAACCTCTCCGCCTCTCTCTCCTCCTTTAAGACGCTCCTTAAAACCGACCTCTTTGACCAAGCTTTTGGTCGCCTGTCCCTAATATCTCCTTATGTGGCTCGGCCTCCATTTTGTTGCCCTCAGGCCTCTGTGAAGGGCCTCGTGATGTTTTCCTATGTTAATGGCGCTAGATAAAGGCGAGCTGCAGCGCAGGTAGAAGCAGCTAACCTGTCGGGCATCGGCCGTGAGAGGGTTAAGCAACAAACTGCGTCTGTGTTGTGGGGGAGGGTAATATTTCCATTAGCACAAAAATATCAGTTTGCTGCAGTTGCCATGGTTACCCTTCCTCCTCTCTCCGTGCTCACTGAGGACCAGGCTCGTGATAAAAATCCCGCAGCTGCGCCGCTCTTTGATCGCCATGGCAACTCTCCGCGGCTGAAGACCCCCTTCTGTGGTCCAAAGTGAACGCAGGCGCTCCCACCCCTCCCCCTCCCCATCCCCCCATCACCCCTCCCCCTCCCTGCAACCCCTCCCCATCCCCCCATCACCCCTCCCCCTCCCCCGCAACCCCTCCCCTCCCCTCCCCATCCCCCCATCACCCTCCCCACCCCCGCAACCCCTCCCCCTCCCCCACTCCCCCTCCCCCTCCCCCGCAACCCCACCCCTCCCCTCCCCATCACCCCTCCCACCCCTCCCCCTCCCCCTCCCCGCAACCCCTCCCCTCCCCTCCCCCATCACCCCTCCCCCTCCCCGCAACCCCTCCCCTCCCCTCCCCCATCACCCCTCCCACCCCTCCCCCTCCCCGCAACCCCTCCCCTCCCTATCCCCCATCACCCTCCCCACCCCCGCAACCCCTCCCCCTCCCCCACTCCCCCGCCCCCTCCCCCGCAACCCCTCCCCTCCCCCATCACCCCTCCCACCTCTCCCCCTCCCCGCAACCCCTCCCCACCCCTCCCCTCCCCTCCCCCATCACCCCTCCCACCCCTCCCACCCCTCCCCCTCCCCGCAACCCCTCCCCTCCCCTCCCCTCCCAATCACCGCTCCTACTCCTCCCCCTCCCCCGCAACCCCTCCCCTTCCCCTCCCCATCCCCCCATCCGCCTCCCCCTCCCCCACTCCCCCTCCCCCGCACCCCCTCCCCCTCCCGCTCCCTCCCCTCCCCCGCACCCCCTCCTCCTCCCCCACACGCCCTCCCCCTCGCCCTCCCGCTCCCTCCCCCTCCCCCTCCCGCTCCCACCCCTCCCCCTCCCGCTACCACCCCTCCCCTCCCCCCCACCCCCCTCCCCCGCACTCCCTCCCCCTCCCCCGCACTCCCTCCGCCCCGCCCCCCTCCCCCAATCCCCCTCCCCGCACTCCCTCCCCCACTGCCCCTCCCACTCCCCCTCCCCTCCCCTGCACTCCCTCCCCCACCCCGCTTTCCCTCCCGCTCCCCCTCCCCCGCTCCCTCGCCCCCCCACTCCCCCTCCCCCACACCTGTGAAGGGTCTGAGGACACTATTCCACATTGTGTAAATTGTTTGGGAACGGCCGATATATTTCCAAGTCAGGATGGTGTGTGATTTGGAGGGGAACTTGGAGGTGGTGGTGTTCCCATGCGCCTGCTGCCCTTGTCCTTCTAGGTGGTAGAGGTCGCGGGTTTGGGAGGTGCTGCCGAAGAAGCCTTGGCGAGTTGCTACAGTGCATCTTGTAGATGGTGCACACTGCAGCCACGGTGCGCTGGTGGTGGAGGGAGTGAATGTTTAAGGTGGTGGATGGGGTGCCAATCAAGCGGGCTGCTTTGTCCTGGATGGTGTCGAGCTTCTTGAGTGTTGTTGGAGCTGCACTCATCCAGGCAAGTGGAGAGTATTCCATCACACTCCTTACTTGTGCCTTGTAGATGGTGGAAAGGCTTTGGGTAGTCAGGAGGTGAGACACTCGCCGCAGAATACCATGGGGGGAAAATTCAGTTGCTTTGCGCCTCCCGTTATCGCCCCACAGGGGGCGCGAGCCAATTTTTCCCCCCGAGCCTCTGACCTGCTCTTGTTGCCACAGTATTTATGTGGCTGGTCCAGTTGAGTTCCTGGTCAATGGTGACCCTTAGGATGTTGATGGTGGAGGATTCGGCGATGGTAATGCTGTTGAATGTCAAGGGGAGGTGGTTAGACTCTCGCTTGATGGAGATAGTCATTGCCTGGCACTTCTGTGGCGCGAATGTTACTTAACACATATCAGCCCAAGCCTGAACGTCGTCCAGGTCTTGTTACATGCGGGCATGGACTGCTTCATTATTTGAGGCGTTGTGAATGGCGCTGAACATTGTGCAGTCATCAGCGAACATCCCCACTTCTGACCTTATGTTAGAGGGAAGGTCATTGATGAAGCAGCTGAAGATGGTTGGGCCCAGGACACTGCCCTGAGGAACTCCTGCAGCGATGTCCTGGGGCTGTGATGATTGATCTCCAACCAGCACAACCATCTTACTTTGTGCTAGGTATGACTCCAGCCAGTGGAGAGTTTTCCCCCTGATTCCCATTGACTTCAGTTTTACTCGGGTTTCTTGATACCACACTCGGTCAAATGCTGCCTTGGTGTCAAGGGCAGTCACTCTCACCTCACCTCTGGAATTCAGCTTCTTTGTCCATGTTTGGACCAAGGCTGTAATGAGGTCGGGAGCCGAGTGGTCTTGGCAGAACCCAAACTGAGCATCTGTGAGCAGGTTATTGGTGAGTAAGTGCTGCTTGATAGCACTGTCGATGACACCTTCCATCACTTTGCTGATGATTGAGAGTAGACTGATGGGGCGGTAATTGGCCGGATTGGATTTGACCTGCTTTTTATGGACAGAACATACCTGGGCAGTTTTCCACATTATCGGATAGATGCCAGTGCTGTAGCTGTACTGGAATAGCTTGGCCAGAGGCGCGGCTAGTTCTGGAGCACAAGTCTTCAGCACGATAGCCGGGATGTTGTCAGGGCCCATAACCTTTGCTGTATCCAGTGCACTCTGTCGTTTCTTGATATCACGTGGTGTGAATCAAATTGGCTGAAGACTGGCTTCTGTGATGGTGGGGACCTCAGGAGGAGGCCGATATGGATCATCCACTCGGCACTTCTGGCTGAAGATGGTTGCAAACGCTTCAGCCTTGTCTTTTGCACTCCCGTGCTGGGTTCCACCATCATTGAGGATGGGGATATTCATGGAGCCTCCTCCTCCCGTTAGTTGTTTAATGGTCCACCACCATTTACGACTGGATGTGGCAGGACTGCAGAGCTTTGATCTGATCCGTTGATTGTGGGATCGCTTAGCCCTGTCTATAGCATGCTGCTTCCGCTTTTTAGCATGCATGTAGTCCTGTGTTGCATCTTCCCCAGGTTGGCACCTCATTTTTAGGTACGCCTGATGCTGCTCCTGGCATGCTCTTCTACACTCCTCACTGAACCAGGGTTGGTTCCCTGGCTTGATGGTAATGGTAGAGTGAGGGATATGCCGGGCCATGAGGTTACAGGTTGTGGTGGAATATAATTCTGCTGCTGCTGATGACCCACAGTGCCCCATGGAATGCCCAGTTTTGAGCTGCTAGATCTGTTCTGAATCTATCCCATTTAGCACGGTGGTAGTGCCACACAACACGATGGAGGGAGGGTGTCCTCTGTGTGAAGACGGGATTTCGTCTCCACAATGATTGTGCGGTGGTCACTGCTACCAATACTGTCATGGACAGATGCATCTGCGACAGGTAGATTGGTGAGAACGAGGTCAAGTAGGTTTTTCCCTCGTGTTGGTTCTCTCACCTCCTGTCGCAGGCCCAGATTGATCTTCTGGATTGAACTCCTGCGAGCAAACCTGGGAGAAAAATCATAGGGGGGTTAAATTCATTTTCCTTCAACACCATTGTTTATTAATTATAAAAATGTCGGACATGGGGATTAGATTGACCGTTAAGAATCAGCCAATTGGGGAACGAAGAGCCTATTGGCTTTGCGATTGGTTGGGAAGGCGGGGCGCCGCAAGGACGGACATGTCGAGCGACCAATGGTGGGAGGGCGGGGGCGGGGCAGTTGGAGGCGGGAAGGTCATGTGAGGAAACCCATGTCCAATCAGAGCTGCCAGCACGAGTGTGAGGGAAGGAGTGATTTGCCACATTGGGTTCAGTTTTGGACAAAATACCTCCCGCCCCGCCCAAGGACTGGACAGGGAGCGTTGGCCTTGGAGAGATTTCAGGAGAGGAGCCAGCCATGTTGTACCTGGGATGAAGGGCTTGAGGAGCCGGGGAGTCAGTGACGATGGGGGGGGCGGTTCATCAGTACAAAATTGTCGCCAAGTGAGTGAGGATAGAAAGGTTTGGAGACATTTCTTTGCACAAAGGGTAGAGTGAGCATGGCTGTTGGATTGCCTTACCAAAGAGCCGGCACAAGCACAATGGGCCGAATGGCCTCCTTCTGTACCGGAAACCCCTGTGCTTCCTTGTGCAACAACTCGATTGAAAGAAAGACTTGCATTTATATAGCGCCTTTCACAACCTCAGGACATCCCAAAGTGCTTTACACCCAACAAAGTACTTTTTTTGAAGTGTGGTCACTGTTGTAATGTAGGAAACCCGGCAGCCAATTTGCGCACAGCAAGCTCCCACAAACAGCAACGAGACAATAACCAGATAATCTGTTTTTAGTGATGTTGGTTGAGGGATAAATATTGGCCCCAGGACACCAGGGAGAACTCCCCTGCTCTTCTTCCAATAGTGGCCGTGGGATCCTTTACGTCCACCTGAGAGTTCAGACGGGGCCTCGGTTTAACGTCTCATCCGAAAGACGGCACCTCCAACAGTGCAGCAGTCCCTCAGTACCGCCCCTCCGACAGTGCGGTGCTCCCTCAGTACTACCCCTCCGACAGTGCGGCGCTCCCTCGGTACTGCCCCTCCGACAGTGCGGCACTCCCTCAGTACTGCCCCTCCGACAGTGCAACGCTCCCTCAGTACTGCACTGGGAGTGTCGGCCTGGATTGTGCACTCAAGTCTGTGGAGTGGGGCTCGAACTCACGACCTTCTGACTCAGAGGCGAGAGAGAGAGAGCGACCGAGCTAAGCAGATGCTTCAGTCAGGCAAATGAATATAACTTAAACACCGATGTAATCAGTGTCTCCTGTGTGACTGAGTGAGAATATTGGACATTGTTTGATCTGGAAATAAACATTCTGCTCCCAGTTGTACAGTTAGTTTTTTTTTGAGTTGTTTTCCAAACTGCAGCTGGCCATTTTTTTACTGAAGATTTTCATCAGCAATTTCTTCTGCGTAATTTTGGTGCTCATTAAATTGGAGTCGTCATTCAGGGTCAACATCAAACACTCCCAGGGCAGGTACAGCATGGATTAGATACAGAGTAAAGCTCCCTCTACACTGTCCCATCAAACACTCCCAGGGCAGGTACAGCACAGGTTAGATACAGAGTAAAGCTCCCTCTACACTGTCCCATCAAACACTCCCAGGGCAGGTACAGCACGGGTTAGATACAGAGTAAAGCTCCCTCTACACTGTCCCAACAAACACTCCCAGGGCAGGTACAGCACGGGTTAGATACAGAATAAAGCTCCCTCTACACTGTCCCATCAAACACTCCCAGGACAGGTACAGCATGGGTTAGATACAGAGTAAAGCTCCCTCTACACTGTCCCAACAAACACTCCCAGGGCTGGTACAGCACGGGTTAGATACAGAGTAAAGCTCCCTCTACACTGTCCCATCAAACACTCCCAGGGCAGGTACAGCACGGGTTAATACAGAGTAAAGCTCCCTCTACACTGTCCCATCAAACACTCCCAGGGCTGGTACAGCACGGGTTAGATACAGAGTAAAGCTCCCTCTACACTGTCCCATCAAACACTCCCAGGGCTGGTACAGCACGGGTTAGATACAGAGTAAAGCTCCCTCTACACTGTCCCATCAAACACTCCCAGGGCAGGTGCAGCACGGGTTAGATACAGAGTAAAGCTCCCTCTACACTGTCCCGTCAAACACTCCCAGGGCAGGTACAGCACGGGTTAGATACAGAGTAAAGCTCCCTCTACACTGTCCCATCAAACACTCCCAGGGCAGGTACAGCACGGGTTAAATACAGAGTAAAGCTCCCTCTACACTGGCCCATCAAACACTCCCAGGGCAGGTACACCACGGGTTAGATACTGAGTAAAGCTCCCTCTACACTATCCCCATCAAACATGAAGGGTAGGGAGGAAATGCGAGGGAGAGGGAGGGAGAGAAGGAGGGAGTGGCTGGCATTGAGGGCGAAGATTGCAGGGAGGAGCTCGAGGAACAGGGAGGGAAGAAGAGAGTAAAGGTGAGAAGGAGGGAGTGAGTGAGGGAGGGATGGAGAGGGAGGGAGCGAGATCGCGGGAGGGAAGGAGGGTAGGAGGGAGAGTGAGGGAGGTAGGGAGAGGGAGGTTGCGAGGGAGGGAGGTGGAATGATCAGATTTTATTAATGTGTTGGCAAGAAGATTTTTTTTTTGAAACACGAACAGACACAAATTGTGGGGTCGAAATAGAGAGGGTGAGTTTAACCCGGCAGGTCTCAGTCGTGGCTCAGTGGTCTCTCCCTCTCTCTCCTCTCCGAGTCAGAAGGTCGTGGGTTCAAGCCCCACTCCAGAGACTTGTGCCCCATAATCTAGGCGGACACTCCAGTGCAGTGCTGAGGGAGTGCCGCACTGTCAGAGGTGCCGTCTTTCAGAGAGCACGTTAAACCGAGGCCCCGTCTGTTCTCTCAAGTAGACGTAAAAGATCCCATGGCCACTATTGGAAGAAGAGCAGGGGGGGAGTTCTCCCCGGTGTCCTGGGGCCAATATTTATCCCTCAACCAACATCACTAAAACAGATGATCCGGTCATTATCACATTGCTGTTTGTGGGAGCTTGTTGTGCACAAATTGGCTGTCATGTTTCCTACATTACAACATTGGCTGTAAAGTTCTTTGGGATGTCCTGAGGTTGTGAAAGGCGCTATATCATTGAATGATAGAATCATACAGCACAGGAGGAGGCCATTCGACCTGTCGTGCCCGTGCCGGCTCTTTGAAAGAGCAGTCGTGCTCAGTCCCACATCCCCCGCTGTTTGTCCGTAACCCTGTGAGCTCCTCATCCTCAAGAACCCGTCCAACACCCTCTGAAAATCATTGATGGGATCAGCTTCCACCACCTTCACAGGTCGAGCGTTCCCGATCCCCACAACTCTCCCAGTGAAAACATTTCTCCTCCTCTCCCCTCGAGATCTCTCGCCAATGATTCTGAATCTGTGACCTCTGGTTATTGACCCACTCGCCAGAGGGAATAGTTTTTCTCCGTCTACTCTATCAAAACCTCTCATCATCCTGTAAACCTCTATCAGGTCACCTCTTCACCTTCTCTGTTCCAAGGAGAACAGTCCGAACTTCTCCAACCTCTCATAACTGAAGTCCCCCATCCCTGGTCACATCCTGGTAAACCTCCTCTGTCCCCTTTCTAAGGCCTTTCCATCTTTCCTGAAGTGTGGGGCCCAGAATTGTCCACAATACTCCAGCTGAGGCCTAACCAGTGATTGATAAAGTTCCAGCATGATCGCTTTGCTTTTATATTCGATTCCTCTGTTTATAAACCCAAGTAACCCAAATGCTGTTTAACCACCTTATCAACTTGCCCTGCCACCTTGAAGGATTTGTGTACCTGGACACCAAGGTCTCTCTGCTCATCTACACTTTCTACAATCCTGCCATTTATAGTAAACTGACTTTCCATATTAGTCCTCCCAGAGTGCATCACTTCACACTTCTCCACATTGAACTCCATCGGCCGTGCTTCTGCCCATTTCACCATCCTGTCTGTGTCATCCTGAAGCCTAGAACTATCCTCATCACTATCTACTACTTGTCAAGTTTTGTATCGTCTGCAAACTTTATAAATGCTGCTCCCTACACCCGAGTCTAGGTCGTTGATAAAAATTGAAGAGAGTAATGGACCCAAAGCTGACCCTTGGGGAACCCCACTGCAAACCAGCTCCCAGTCTGAAAAACACCCATCCACCACCACCCTCTGCTTCCTGTCACTGAACCAATTTCGTATCCATACTGGCACTTTCCTCTTAATAAGCCTCCTGTGTGGCACTTTGTCAAATGCCTTGTGAAAGTCCATATATACAACATCCGCTGCACTACCTTGATTAACGTTCTCTGTTACCTCATCAAAGAATTCAATCAAGTTAATCAAACACTATTTGCCTTTAACAAATCCATGCTGGCTCTCCGTGATTAACCCATGGCATTCCAAATGAAACTTTATTTTGTCCCTGATAATGGTGTCCAATAACTTACCCACCACCGACTTTAGTCTGACTGGTCTGTAGTTTCCTGGTTTATCCCTCTGCCCTCTGCGGTGGTATAACATTAGCAACCCTCCAGTCCTCCTGTATCCAATGAGGATTGAAAAATTGTGACCAATGCCTCTGCTATTTCTACCTTTCAGCAACCTAGGATGCATTCCATCTGGACCAGGTGACTTACCAACTTTCAGTAATGCTAATCTTTTTGGTACGTCTTCTTCTATCTATTACTATCCTGTCCATAATATCCCTCTCCTCTTTTAGTGTAACCGTCACCTCATCCGCTTCCTTTGTGAAGACAGATGCAGACAGATGCAGAGTACTCATTTCATACTTTAGGCATGTCCTATGCCTCTGCATGAAGATTTTCATTTGGGTCCTTAATAGACCCAACTTTTTCCTTAGCTAACTGCTTACACTTTATCTTTATAAAATGTTTGCGGGTTCACTTTAATGTTGCCCGCTAATCGTTTCTTGTAACCTCTCTTTGCCTCCCGGACTAACTTTTTCAATGCAAGTTCTTTCTGTTCTTCTTCGGAGAGATGATAAACCACAGACACAGAGGGAATGCCTCTCCCAATGGCATTCACAGGAACTCCACGTTCATCAGAGGTGATTGGCAGAAAATGGGCAGCCCCCTAACGATACATGTGTCTCTCAGATTTGTTAATTGAATGTAAGAAGTGTCTCTGTGAAATTAAGAGAAAAAAATGGAAGGCTTTGCTGAAATCAGTGGAGAAGCAAAGGTACGATCTCACGGTAAGATTCTCTTCCAATCTCCTGCGGGACGAGGTCTTACTTTGCAGTTAGAAGAAGATTCTCTTGTCTTCTTCTGTGACCACTTTTACCCAGCGGATGTAAGCTCGAGGAACAGCACCTCATCTTTCGATTAGGCACCCTACAGCCCTCTGGACTCAACATAGAGTTCAACAATTTCAGATCATAACCCCGGCCCCCATCACATATATATATATTTTTATTTAATTTTTTTATCCACCCTTTTGTTTGGCCTTTTTTCCTTCCCTCCCACATGGCAGCTGTCCTTCATTCTGCCAGCGCAATTCACACTTCATCCAGAGCCATCCCTTGTTCCTCAACCTGTCCCATTACCACCTCCTCTTGCCTTGAATATCTCTCAATGTCTCTCAATGTCTCTTCATCTCTCCTGCTTTCTATCCTATCACTGACCTTCCCTTTTGTTCTTTCATCCCCTCCCCCTTTTCCCAGCCCTAAACTTGCTTTAAAATCTATTTCATTTCCTGCTTTTTTCCAGTTTTGAAGAAAGGTCTTCGACCTGAAACGTTAACTCTGTTTCTCTCTCCACGGATGCTGCCTGGCCTGCTGAGTTTTTCCAGCGTTTTCTGTTGTTATTTCGCATTTCCAGCATCCGCAGTATTTTGCTATCGTCGATGTAAAAAGGTATCCTGGCCCGTCAGTGCGACGAGCAGAAGTTAGATTGTAAGGCTGCAACGACTGATTGCATCATTGAACCGTGCAAGTATCTGAGATCAGGTCAGGTGAGAGACTGAGATATCGTTGCTCGCGCGTAGAATGGGTTCAGCTGGAACCGAAGATCTAATTGGAACAGATAACTCCGCCTCTGAAGGGGCTCATCGACTCGACGAGCCGGATACTAACGTCCCACGTCCCGGAGATTGAAGATTGACTCAACCACCCAGCTCATAAGGACATGGTCGTGGAGGTTGTGGAACCTTGTTAACCATGCACGTAGATCCTGAGCTATTTGATCAACAGGCCAACTAATGCTGTTAACTTGTCAGCTCTCTAGGAAATTAATCCTAAAATAACCTCACCCATTATAATAGTCTCAGACTCTGATCACTGCTATCATTAATACTCAGGTGATTTACAGTGATACACTGAATTTCCCGTGTAACTTCTGGTAGTCATTTGTTAAGTCTATTTGCTATTACGTTACATATTTGCTATTCACAATATATATTAATGATCTAGACGAGAGAACTAGATGTAATATCTCTAAGTTTGCAGATGACACAAAGCTGGGTGGGCGTGTGTGCTGTGAGGAGGATGCAGAGAAACTCCAGGATGATTTGGACAGGTTGGGTGATTGGGCAGATGCATGGCAGATGCAGTATAATGTGGATAAATGCAAGGTTATCCACTTTGGTGGCAAAAACAGGAAGACAGATTATTATCTGACCGGCAATAGATTGGGGAAAAGGGGAAGTGCAACGAGATCTGGGAGTCCTTGTGCACCAGTCACTGAAGGTAAGCATGCAGATGCAGCAGGCGGTTAAGAAGGCAAATGGTATGTTGGCCTTCATAGCGAGAGGATTCGAGTACAG
Organism: Squalus acanthias; assembly: GCA_030390025.1. Taxonomy (NCBI): domain Eukaryota; kingdom Metazoa; phylum Chordata; class Chondrichthyes; order Squaliformes; family Squalidae; genus Squalus; species Squalus acanthias. The sequence continues at coordinate 981,742 of JASTWF010000041.1, forward strand.
GAGCAAGGATGTCTTGCTGCAGTTGTACAAGGCCTTGGTGGGACCACACCTTGAGTATTGTGTGCAGTTTTGGTCGCCTTATCTGAGGAAGGATGTTCTTGCCATGGAGGGAGTGCAGCGAAGATTTACCAGACTGATACCTGGGATGGCAGGAATGACGTATGAAGAGAGATTGGGTCGATTAGGCTTATATTCGCTAGAGTTTAGAAGAATGAGAGGGGATCTCATTGAAACTTATAAAATTCTAACAAGACTAGACAGACTAGATGCAGGAAGGATGTTCCCAATGGCGGGGGAGTCCAGAACCAGGGGTCACAGTCTAAGGATAAGGGGTAAGCCATTTAGGACTGAGATGAGGAGGAATTTCTTCACCCAGAGAGTGGTGAACCTGTGGAATTCTCTACCACAAAAGGTAGTTGAGGCCAATTCATTAAATATATTCAAGAAGGAGATAGATATATTTCTTAAGGCTAAAGGGATCAAGGGATATGGGGAGAAAGCAGGGACAGGGTACTGAATTTGGATGATCAGCCATGATCTCATTGAATGGCGGAGCAGGCTCGAGGGGCCAAATGGCCGACTCCTGCTCCTATCTTCTATGTTTCTATAAATGGCTCAGTCAGAAATTGAAGCACTTTTATTACATTGAAAAACACAACCTGCACTATGTTTTCATATGACTTCATATATTAAAATCTGTTCAGCTTCCTGAAAAGGCTTTGAGCTTTAAGTAAATGGTATAGATTTTATTTTTAACACATCTTTTTAGACATAACAAAGTATTTTAATTACTTTAATTTCAATGACTGCAATCTCAATACTGGATGACCTTGATTACGTCTAATAATATCGATTGAGTGCTCGTACACCCAGCGTTTCACTCTAAGTTGTGTTTGGTAACCAATTAACAGTTCATGATTTGTTGTCTTGTGACTTCTTTGATGCTTTGACAAGAACGGGTTACTGGAAAGTCAAGAACCAGGGGTCACAGTCTCAGGATAAGGGGTCGGCCATTTAGGACTGAGATGAGGAGGAATTTCTTCACTCAGAGGGCTGTGAATCTTTGGAATTCTCTACCCCAGAGGGCTGGGGATGCTCAGTCTGAGTACATTCAGGGCTGAGATTGATAGATTTTTGGACTCTAGGGGAATCAAGGGGTACGGGGATAGGGCAGGGAAAGTGGAGTTGAGGTCGAAGATCAGCCATGATCTTATTGAATGGCTGAGCAGCCGCGAGGGGCCGAATGGCCAACTCCTGCTCCTAATTCTTATGTTCTTATGTCATCCACTCAGTAGCTTAGAATCATAGAAACATAGAAGATAGGAGCAGGAGTAGGCCATTCGGCCCTTCTAGCCTGCTCCGCCATTCAATGCGATCATGGCTGATCATCCAAACTCAGTACCCTGTCCCTGCTTTCTCCTCATATCCCTTGATCCCTTTAGCCTTAAGAAATATATTCAACTCCTTCTTGAATATATTTAATGAATTGGCCTCCACTGCCTTCTGTGGTAGAGAATTCCACAGGTTCACCACTCTCTGGGTGAAGAAATTCCTCCTCATTTCTGTCCTAAATGGCTTACCCCTTATCCTGTGACCCCTGGTTCTGGACTCCCCCGCCATCGGGAACATCCTTCCTGCATCTAGTCTGTCTAGTCCTGTTAGAATTTTATAAGTTTCAATGAGATCCCCTCTCATTCTTCTAAACTCTAGCGAATATAAGCCTAATCGACCCAATCTCTCTTCATACGTCATTCCTGCCATCCCAGGTATCAGTCTGGTGAATCTTCGCTGCACTCCCTCCATGGCAAGAACATCCTTCCTCAGATAAGGCGACCAAAACTGCACACAGTACTCAAGGTGTGGTCTCACCAAGGCCCTGTACAACTGCAGCAAGACATCCTTGCTCCTGTACTCAAACTCTTGTGAGTATCCTCATCAAGGGTTGACAAGGTAACCTCAAATTTGATCTGATCGGGTTAATGGGAGGTGGCTGGACGAGGTGACTCCGGCACCATTGACTCCTAGACCTAATCTGGGTGACAAAACGGCAGACAGTTCCTTAGTGAGGAATTAAGCGAGAGTGTTACGGATTAGACTGGTTCCTTGGCACTAATTTCGAGATACCAGTGTTCCTACAACATCCTGCTCCAGGGACACGGCTAGTTGTCTCTTGGCCCCCATTGATACTATTCATCTCAGTGTCCATCACAACATTAACAACAACCTGTATTTATATAGCGCCTTTAATGTAGTAAAACGTCCCAAGGCGCTTCACAGGAGCGATTATCAGACAAAAATTTGACAGCGAGCCACATAAGGAGATATTAGGGGCAGGTGACCAAAAGCTTGGTCGAAGAGGTAGGTTTTAAGGACCATCTTAAAGGAGGAGAGAGAGGCGGAGAGGTTTAGGGAGGGAATTCCAGAGCTTGGGGCCCCAGGCAGCTGAAGGCACGGCCGCCAATGGTGGAGCGATTAAAATCGGGGGATGCGCAAGAGGTCAGAATTGATCATTTATTCCACAAACTTGATTCCCCTTTGGGTGAAGAAGTCCTTCTCTGACTTCACTTCTTTCGCCCAGACTCCTCATTTGAAACTTCAAAGTATTGAGAGCCGGGCCTCCTCCATGCTCCATGTCCTGATCTGGTTCTCTTTACGCGATGTCAACGGGAAGATCTGACAATGATAACTCCGCTGGTATCAGGTAGCTTGGGAGGGTGGAGTGTTGCGTCTATTTTGCAGATTCTGACTCTCTCTCGCCGCTCTGGGTCTATCAAGGACTTTGTTAGCTGTCAGTGTCCTAGTAGCTGCAGGATACGGTTTAATGAGCTGTGGAGCTATCAGAGAGAGAGAGAGAGAAAGCTGGATTATGCAAAGGTTTCCTCTGGTGAGTGAGGATCATTCAGAGGAAGTTGGTTTGAAGGAGCATCTCAGACTTGGCTTTTGAAACCTGAATGTAAATATTCAAAAATGAGAAGTTGCACAACACCAGGTTATAGTCCAACAGTTTTATTTGAAATCAGGAGCTTTTGGAGCACTGCTCCTTCATCAGGTAAAGTGAGGGAATACAAATCAGATGCAAAGCATATATAGACAGAGAACAATGTGTTTCTGACTGCCCTCCATCACACCACCTCGGCAGAGATACAATCAGTCAGGAAGGCATTACATCAAAGACACAGCAAAATACAGCTAAGACAAAGAGGTGGGGTCACAGGGGGTCCAACGTGTCAAATGCTGCAGTCTGCAGTTAAGCTTTTTACTTTTTTTTAAAACTGGAAATCACATCTGTGAACAAGACAACGACAACTCTAGTCTGGATGACTCTACGTCATGTAGCGTGACATGAAACCAAGATCCCGGTTGAGGCGGGTAAGCGTTCTCCAAGGCGGCCTTCGAGACACACGACAACGCAAAATCAACGTGCAGAAACTGATAGCCAAGTTCTGCACCCATGAGGACGGCCTCAACCGGGATCTTGGTTTCATGTCACACTACATGACGTAGAGTCATCCAGACTAGAGTTGTCATTGTCTGGTTCACAGATGTGATTTCCAGTTTTATAAAAAAGTAAAAAGCTTAACTGCAGACTGCAGCATTTGACACGTTGGACCCCCTGTGACCCACCTCATTGTCTTAGCTGTATTTTGCTGTGTCTTTGATGTAATGCCTTCCTGACTGATTGTATCTCTGCCGAGGTGGTGTGATGGAGGGCAGTCAGAAACATATTGTTCTCTGTCTATATATGCTTTGTATCTGATTTGTATTCCCTCACTTTACCTGACGAAGGAGCAGCGCTCCGAAAGCTCGTGATTTCAAATAAAACTGTTGGACTATAACCTGGTGTTGTGCGACTTCTCATTTTTGTCCACCCCAGTCCTACACCGGCATCTCCGCATCATGGTAAATATTCAAGGAGGAGGCAGCCTCATCTGCGGTAATTTTTATCATCCATAAAACATATGAAAAGACAATAATTAGAGAAGCACATTTGGTCCATCAATGTCCCCTAACTCTCCCATCGAAGCCCATCCCCATAGTCTCCTAACTCTCCCATCGAAGCCCATCCCTCTAGTCCCCTAACTCTCCCCTCAAAGCCCATCCCTCTAGTCCCCTAACTCTCCCATCGAAGCCCAGCCTTCTAGTCCCCTAACTCTCCCATTGAAGCCCATCCCTCCAGTCCCCTAACTCTCCCCTCAAAGCCCATCCCTCTCGTCCCCTAACTCTCCCATCGAAGCCCATCCCTCCAGTGCCGTAACTCTCCCATCGAAGCCCATCCCTCCAGTCCCCTAACTCTCCCATCGAAGCCCATCCCTCCAGTCCCCTAACTCTCCCCTCAAAGCCCATCCCTCTCGTCCCCTAACTCTCCCATCGAAGCCCATCCCTCCAGTACCGTAACTCTCCCATCGAAGCCCATCCCTCCAGTCCCCTAACTCTCCCATCGAAGCCCATCCCTCCAGTACCCTAACTCTCCCATCGAAGCCCATCCCTCCAGTCCCCTAACTCTCCCATCGAAGCCCATCCCTCCAGTACCCTAACTCTCCCATCGAAGCCCATCCCTCCAGTCCCCTAACTCTCCCATCGAAGCCCATCCCTCCAGTACCGTAACTCTCCCATCAAAGCCCATCCCTCCAGTCCCCTAACTCTCCCATCAAAGCCCATCCCTCCAGTACCGTAACTCTCCCATCAAAGCCCATCCCTCTAGTCCCCTAACTCTCCCATTGAAGCCCATCCCTCTAGTCCCCTAACACAAGCATCGAAGCCCATCCCTCCAGTCCCCGAACTCCCCCCTCAAAGCCCATCCCTCTCGTCCCCTAACTCTCCCATTGAAGCCCATCCCTCCAGTACCATAACTCTCCCATCGAAGCCCATCCCTCCAGTACCCTCACTCTCCCATCAAAGCCCATCCCTCCAATACCCTAACTCTCCAATCGAAGCCCATCCCTCTGGTCCCCTAACTCTCCCATCAAAGCCCATCCCTCTAGTCCCCTAACTCTCCCATCAATGCCCATCCCTCTAGTCCCCTAACTCTCTCATCGAAGCCCATCCCTCTGGTCCCCTAACTCTCCCATTGAAGCCCATCCCTCTAGTCCCCTAACTCTCCTATTGAACCAAATTTGCACCCCAATACGCCAACATCTTCATGCACAAGTTCGAGCAAGACTTCTTCGCTGCACAGGACCTCCAACCAACGCTGTACACCAGATACCTGACGACATCTTCTTCCTTTGGACCCACGGCGAAGGATCACTGAAAGGACTACACGATAGCATCAACAGGTTCCATCCCACCATCAAACTCACCATGGACTACTCCTCAGAATCGGTTTCATTCTTGGACACACGAATCTCCATCAAAGACGGACGCCTCAGCACTTCACTCTACCGCAAGCCCACGGACAACCTCACGATGCTCCACTTCTCCAGCTTCCACCCTAACCACGTTAAAGAAGCCATCCCCTATGGACAAGCCCTGCGAATACACAGGATCTGCTCAGACGAGGAGGAACGCGATGGACACCTACGGACACTGAAAGATGCCCTCGTAAGAACGGGATATGACGCTCGACTCGTCGATCGACAGTTCCGACGGGCCACAGCGAAAAACCGCATAGACCTCCTCAGAAGACGAACACGGGACACAACCAACAGAGTACCCTACGTCGTCCAGTACTTCCCCGGAGCGGAAAAACTACGCCATGTTCTTCGCAGCCTTCAACATGTCATCGATGACGACGAACACCTTGCTAAGGCCATCCCCACGCCTCCACTACTCGCCTTCAAGCAGCCGCCTAACCTCAAAAGTACCATCGTTCGCAGCAGATTACCCATCTTTCAGGAGAACAGCAACCACGACACCACACAACCCTGCCACGGCAACCTCTGCAAGACATGCCAGATCATGGACACAGATACCATCATCACACGTGAGGACACTATCCACCAGGTACATGGTACATACTCATGTGACTCGGCCAACGTTGTCTACCTGATACGTTGCAGTAAAGGATGCCCCAGAGCATGGTACATCGGCGAGACCATGCAGACACTGAGACAACGTATGAACGGACACCGCGCAACAATCGCCAGGCAGGAGGGTTGCCTCCCAGTCGGGGAACACTTCAGCAGTCAGGGGCATTCAGCCTCGGATCTGCGGGTAAGCGTTCTCCAAGGCGGCCTTCGGGATACACGACAGCGCAAAATCATAGAGCAGAAACTGATAGCCAAGTTCCGCACTCATGAGGATGGCCTCAATCGCGATATCAGGTTCATGTCACGATGCAGAACGTGACTTGACATCATGGCCGGTCCTTCCAGGTTTTTAAAAAAAAAAACTAACACAAGAACCTAACACAAATGGAGAGGATATGCAGCCAGCAGGTGTTTTGACACGTTGGACCCCCTGGAACACATCTCATTGTCTTGGCTGTGCTCTTAGTGTGTCGTTGATGTAGGGAAAGATTTGAATACATTTTTTCTGTGTTTATATTGTGAATTCTGGGAGATTCTCTCACAGCTACCCTACCTGAAGAAGGTGCGACAGCTCCGAAAGCTTGTAATTTTAAATAAATCTGTTGGACTATAACCTGGTGTTGTGCGACTTCTCATTTTTGTCCACCCCAGTCCAACGCCGGCATCTCCACATCATCTCCTATTGAAGCCCATCCCTCCAGTTCCCTAACTCTCCCATCAAAGCACATCCCTTTAGTTCCGTAACTCTCCCATCAAAGCCCATCCCTCTAGTCCCCTAACTCTCCCATCAAACCCCATCCCTCTAGTCCCCTAACTCTCCCATTGAAGCCCATCCCTCTAGTCCCCTAAATCTCCCATCGAAGTCCAGCCCTCTAGTCCCCTAAATCTCCCATTGAAGCCCATCCCTCTAGTCCGCTAACTCTCCCATCGAAGCCCATCCCTCTAGTCCCCTAACCCACCCATCAAAGCACATCCCTCTAGTCCCCTAACTCTCCCATTGAAGCCCATCCCTCTAGTCCCCTAAATCTCCCATCGAAGTCCAGCCCTCTAGTCCCCTAAATCTCCCATTGAAGCCCATCCCTCTAGTCCGCTAACTCTCCCATCGAAGCCCATCCCTCTAGTCCCCTAACTCTCCCATTGAAGCCCATCCCTCTAGTCCGCTAACTCTCCCATCGAAGCCCATCCCTCTAGTCCCCTAACTCGCCCATCAAAGCCCATCCCTCTAGTCCCCTAACTCTCCCATTGAAGCCCATCCCTCTAGTTCCCTAACTCTCCCATCAAATCCCATCCCTCTAGTCCCCTAACTCACCCAACAAAGCCCTACCCTCTAGTCCCCGAAGTCACCTATCGAAGCCCATCCCTCTAGTCCCCTAACTCTCCAATTGAAGCCCATCCCTCTAGTCCCCTAACTCTCCCATTGAAGCCCATCCCTCTAGTCCCCTAACTCTCCCATCGAAGCACATCCCTCTAGTCCCCTAACTCTCCCATTGAAGCCCATTCCTCTAGTCCCCTAACTCTCCCATCAAATCCCATCCCTCTAGTCCCCTAACTCTCCCATCGAAGCCCATCTCTCTAGTCCCCTAACTCTCCCATTGAAGCCCATCCCTCTGGTCCCCTAACTCTCCCATCAAAGCCCATCCCTCTAGTCCCCTAACTCTCCCATCGAAGCCCATCCCTCTAGTCCCCTAACTCACCCATCAAAGCCCATCCCTCTGGTCCCCTAACTCTCCCATCGAAGCCCATCCCTCTAGTCCCCTAACTCACCCATCAAAGCCCATCCCTCTGGTCCTCTAACTCTCCCATCGAAGCTCATCCCTCTAGTCCCCTAACTCTCCCATCAAATCCCATCCCTCTAGTCCCCTAACTCACCCAACAAAGCCCATCCCTCTAGTCCCCGAAGTCACCTATCGAAGCCCATCCCTCTAGTCCCCTAACTCTCCCATTGAAGCCCATCTCTCTAGTCCCCTAACTCACCCATCAAAGCCCATCCCTCTGGTCCTCTAACTCACCTATCGAAGCCCATCCCTCTAGTCCCCTAACTCTCCCATTGAAGCCCATCCCTCTGGTCCCCTAACTCTCCCATCAAAGCCCATCCCTCTAGTCCCCTAACTCTCCCATTGAAGCCCATCCCTCTAGTCCCCTCACTCTCCCATCGAAGCCCATCCCACTAGTCCCCTATCTCTCCCATCAAAGCCCATCCCTCTAGTCCCCTAACTCTCACATCGAAGCCCATCCCTCTCGTCCCCTCACTCTCCCATCGAAGCCCATCCCTCTAGTCCCCTAACTCTCCCATCAAAGCCCATCCCTCCAGTCCCCTAACTCTCCCATTGAAGCCCATCCCTCTGGTCGCCTAACTCTCCCATCAAAGCCCATCCCTCTAGTCCCCTAACTCTCCCATTGAAGCCCATCCCTCTAGTTTCCTAACTCTCCCATTGAAGCCCATCCCTCTGGTCCCCTAACTCTCCCATCAAAGCCCATCCCTCTAGTCCCCTAACTCTCCCATTGAAGCCCATCCCTCTGGTCCCCTAACTCTCACATCAATGCCCATCCCTCTAGTCCCCTCACTCTCCCATCAAAGCCCATCCCTCTAGTCCCCTTACTCCCCCCTCAAAGCCTATCCCTCTAGTAACCTAACCCTCCCATTGAAGCCCATCCCCCTAGTCCCCTAACTCTCCCATCAAAGCCCATCCCTCTAGTCCCCTAACTCTCCCATCAAAGCCCATCCCTCTAGTCCCCTAACTCTCCCATCAAAGCCCATCCCTCTAGTCCCCTAACTCTCCCATTGAAGCCCATCCCTCTAGTCCCCTAACTCTCCCATTGAAGCCCATCCCTCTAGTCCCCTAACTCTCCCATCAAAGCCCATCCCTCTAGTCCCCTAACTCTCCCATTGAAGCCCATCCCTCTAGTCCCTTAACTTCCCATCAAAGCCCATCCCTTTAGTCCCCTAACTCTCCCATTGAAGCCCATCCCTCTTGTCCCCTAACTCTCCCATCAAAGCCCATCCCTCTAGTCCCCTAAGTCTCCCATTGAAGCCCATCCCTCTAGTCCCCTAACTCTCCCATCGAAGCCCATCCCTCTAGTCCCCTAACTCTCCCATTGAAGCCCATCCCTCTAGTCCCCTAACTCTCCCATTGAAGCCCATCCCTCTTGTCCCCTAACTCTCCCATCAAAGCCCATCCCTTTAGTCCCCTAACTCTCCCATTGAAGCCCATCCCTCTTGTCCCCTAACTCTCCCATCAAAGCCCATCCCTTTAGTCCCCTAACTCTCCCATCAAAGCCCATCCCTTTAGTCCCCTAACTCTCCCATTGAAGCCCATCCCTCTGGTCTCCTCACTCTCCCATCGAAGCCCATCCCTCTAGTCCCCTGACTCTCCCATCAAAGCCCATCCCTCTAGTCCCCTAATTTACCCATCAAAGCCCAATTCTCTAGTGCCTTAACTCTCCCATCAAAGCCCATCCCTCTAGTTCCCTAACTCTCCCATTGAAGCCAATCCCTCTAGTCCCCTAACTCTCCCATTGAAGCCAATCCCTCTAGTCCCCTAACTCTCCCATCAAAGCCCATCCCTCTAGTCCCCTAACACTCCCATTGAAGCCCATCCCTCTAGTCCCCTAACTCTCCCATCAAAGCCCATCCCTCTCGTCCCCTAACTCTCCCATGAAGCCCATCCCTCTAGTCCCCTAACTCTCACATCGAAGCCCATCCCTCTCGTCCCCTCACTCTCCCATCGAAGCCCATCCCTCCAGTCCCCTAACTCTCCCATGAAGCCCATCCCTCTAGTCCCCTAACTCTCACATCGAAGCCCATCCCTCTCGTCCCCTCACTCTCCCATCAAAGCCCATCCCTCTCGTCCCCTAACTCTCCCATGAAGCCCATCCCTCTTGTCCCCTAACTCTCCCATCAAAGCCCATCCCTCTAGTCCCCTAACTCTCCCATCAAAGCCCATCCCTCTAGTCTCCTAACTCTCCCATTGAAGCACATCCCTCTAGTCCCCTAACTCTCCCATCGAAGCCCATCCCTCTAGTCTCCTAACTCTCCCATTGAAGCCCATCCCTCTAGTCCCCTAACTCTCCCATTGAAGCCCATCCCTCTAGTCCCCTAACTCTCCCATTGAAGCACATCCCTCTAGTCCCCTAACTCTCCCATCAAAGCTCATCCCTCCAGTCCCCTAACTCTCCCATCGAAGCCCATCCCTCTAGTCCCCTAACTCTCCCATCAAAGCCCATCCCTCTCATCCCCTAACTCTCCCATCGAAGCCCATCCCTCTAGTCCCCTAACTCTCCCATCAAAGCCCATCCCTCTAGTCCCCTAACTCTCCCATTGAAGCCCATCCCTCTAGTTCCCAAACTCTCCCATCAAAGCCCATCCCTCTAGTCCCCTAACTCTCCCATCAAAGCCCATCCCTCTAGTCCCCTAACTCCCCCCTCAAAGCCCATCCCTCTAGTCCCCTAACTCTCCCATTGAAGCCCATCCCTCTAGTCCCCTAACTCTCCCATCAAAGCCCACCCCACTACCTGTTGGATCATTCCAATCATTCCATTCTATTTGAGTGTAGAAGCTGTTCTGACGATTAATTCTGCATTGACTTTTCACTCTCTGAAGCCCGTGTCCCCTGGGTCTGCTCCGTGACGCCACTGGGCGTGATAGCAAGCTATTCCAGCTCAGACTCTGCCCAATACTTTTCTCTTGTGCTGACGGCTGGAGGACCCGTCTCCTTCAGAGTCCGGCTGCCTCGTGAACTGAGATCTCTGGCCTCGAGATTGGTTGGCCCGGTGGACCCTGGGTGCAGGGAATGGGTCGGCCCGAGGAACACCCAATATTGGGCATCCGGCCTCATTTAGACAAGAGGAGGCAATTGGAGGGAGCAGCGATTGGGAGAGGGAGGGGTACGAGCAGGGCTTGACAACGGTCTTCAATACTGCAGCGGAGCTGTGAGGGGCACAATAGACCTATTGTGATGTTATCCTCACTGCGTGACTCCTGGATCCGCCTTTAGTCATTAGCCTCCACCTCTTCAATCTCATTTTTTTTCATTTGCTTATGAGATCGGCGCGTCGCTGGCCAGGCCCAGCATTTATTGCCCATCCCTAGTTGCCCTTGAGAAGGTGGTGGTGAGCCGCCTTCTTGAACCGCTGCAGTCCATGTGGTGAAGGTGCTCCCACAGTGCTTTTAGGGAGGGAGTTCCAGGATTTTGAGCCAGCGACGATGAAGGATCAGCGATATATTTCCAAGTCAGGATGGTGTGTGACTTGGAGGGGAACTTGGAGGTGGTGGTGTTCCCGTGCGCCCGCTACCCTTGTCCTTCTAGGTGGAAGAGGTCGCGGGTTTGGGAGGTGCTGCCGAAGAAGCCTTGGCGAGTTGCTGCAGTGCATCTTGTAGATGGTACACACTGCAGCCACGGTACGCCGGTGGTGGAGGGAGTGAATGTTTAAGGTGGTGGATGGGGTGCCAATCAAGCGGGCTGCTTTGTCCTGGATGGTGTCGAGCTTCTTGAGTGTTGTTGGAGCTGCACTCATCCAGGCAAGTGGAGAGTATTCCATCACACTCCTGACTTGTGCCTTGTAGATGGTGGAATGGCTTTGGGGAGTCAGGAGGTGAGACACTCGCCGCAGAATACCCAGCCTCTGACCTGCTCTTGTTGCCTCAGTATTTATGTGGCTGGTCCAGTTAAGTTTCTGGTCAATGGTGACCCCCAGGATGTTGATGGTGGGGGATTCGGCGATGGTAATGCCGTTGAATGTCAAGGGGAGGTGGTTAGACTCTCGTTTGTTGGAGATAGTCATTGCCTGGCACTTTCAATACAGGTAAGTATATCTTTAATTTACCTGCTTGGTTGGCAACGGACCCTTTAGCTGCCGATTAGGCCGCGTTTAAACCACATTTTCCTGAACGTGTCAGGCCCAGCACAGGCTGCATTCAGGGCAGCCCAAATCGGAGGCCTCAAACAGTTAGGCCCGCACCCCCCACATTTGCATATCCAACGGTAAGCCTATCGCCTGCTTCAGGCCCGGAGAAAGGAGCCTCTACTTTACTGCCTTTACCAATATGGCGGGCGCCGCACTCTTGGCCCCTTAGTGAGCGCACCCTCCCCGGCCGCCATATTGGATGCTCGGGCGCCTGTTTGGCACCTGAAAATCGGGCGCGGTATAATCGAGTTTCTCGACCTGATACCCACTGAACCTCGGTTGACGTCTTAGGACTAGTGGGTGCGAGCAGGGAGTTGAGACTGGAGGAGATCGCTGGGGTTGGGCGGGTGCGGGTAGGGGGGGGGGTGGGTGCACGGGGAAAAGCTCACTCGCTGGCCCAAGATTCAGGCTTCATTTAAATGCCGCTTCCCGCCCGGAATGGGCATAGAACGGTCAAGAGTGTGGCCAGTTTGGGAGGTCCAATCGAAGGCGCGTTGGCGAGTTGACAGGAATTATTAGCAGTTCGAGAGGTCAGTCACCGTGAGTCAGAATGATACCGGGGTCTGATAGGGTTAAATTCCGAGGACAGGTTGCACAGACTGGGCTTGTATTCCCTCGAGTTTAGAAGATTGAGAGGTGATCTGATCGAGGGGTTTAAGATGTTAAAAGGATTCAATAGGGTCGATAGAGAGAAGCTGGATTTGTTTTCATTGGAGCAAAGGAGATTGAGGGGTGATTTGATAGAGGTGTACAAGATTATGACGGGTTTGGATAGGCTAGACGGGGAAAGGCTGCTCCCACTAGTTGATGGTACAAGGACTAGGGGACACAGATTTAAGGTTTTGGGCAAGAGACACAGGGGGGATGTGAGGAAAAACTTTTTTACGCAGCGAGTGGTGAGGACCTGGGACTCGCTGCCGACGGAAGTGGTGGAAGCGGAGACACTCAATGTTTTCAAGGGGAGACTGGATAGGCACTTGAGGGAAATAAACTTGCAGGGCTACGGAGACAGAGCAGCGGAATGGGACTGACTGGATTGCTCCACAGAGAGCCGGCACGGACTCGATGGGCTGAATGGCCTCCTTCTGTGCCGTTATGACTCTGTGGGCTGGATTTTGATACTGGGGCGGGTTGGGGTCGTGTTATCCATCCGACTGCAATTGGATGTGGGAGATTGATGCAATTTTCACCTAATTGGGCAATTGAGTTCCAGCATGTGGGAACCCATGAACCAATTAGTGGTTTCAGTCTGAAAGTCGCCTCTGATGATGTCATCATTGCTGCTGCATTGCAGGTCAGAGACTGCCTGGCCTTTGCTGTGAGAGGACCTGCAAAATGAGCAGCAGCTCGAGAGAGAAAGAGACAGAGAGAGAGAGAGAGAGATTTTTTTCCACCCAGGTCCTCTCACAGCAAAGGCCAGGCAGTCTGTGAAGACCTTCAATGCAGCAGCATCAGAGGCGACTTTCAGACCTAATACTACTACTACCTTCATCACATCTCCGTTGTGATAGTGGACCTGCAGCTGATAGTCAGCTATCCAAATGTGCTCCCGCCAGGTTTCACAATCGTGGTTCAGAACAGGCGTACTTCACGTAGATCAAGGGTTAAAATCACAAAGGCCTTTCAAAATGGCATTATAGAGCCAATTTAGTGTTTGTTAAGGGCCTTAACAGTCTATCCCGTCTCTTAAAGGCGGGACGGAGTCGGGACCAGCAGACACGATTTAATGAAAATTTTGTGGAGGCGGGATGGAGGCGGACTTGTTCCCGGCCGCCAGTTTTCGCAATTTTAACCCCCCACACGCCTCCAAACCCGCCTCCACGGGTCAATGAAAATCCAGCCCTATGACTCTATAAACCATTTCCTCTGGTGAGGGGGAGTCCAGAACAAGGGGGGCAGAACCTTAAAATTAGAGCCAGGCCGTTCAGGGGTGATGTCAGGAAGCACTTCCTCACACAAAGGGTGGTGGGAATCTGGAACTCTCTCACCCAAAAAGGCTGAGAATGCCGGGGGTTAATTGGAGCTTTCAAGTTTGAGATGGATGGATTTTTGTTAGGGAAAGGGTATCAAGGGATGTGCAGCTAAGGTGGGAAAATGCAGTCGAGGTGTGACATGAATCTTGTCATTCATGTATGAAGTAATACTGGGCGGCCTGCTGGTGGCGCTGTCCAGGGAGAGTATAAATACTCGGGCATGGGCCCGGCTTGCTCAGGACATTCCTCAACAGGATCTAGTGAAGGACACAACTAGACCTCCATGTTGAAAAACAGTTGATTAAAGCTTTGTTTAACTTCTTAGACCAAGTGCCTAGTAGTTTTCTTACGTCAAGGTGCAGATCAGCCATGATCTAATTAATCCAGACTGAATAGGCGGGGGCTCTTTTCTCTAGAAAAGAGAAGGCTGAGAGTTGGTGCCCCCCCCCCCCCTCGGCCCTGCACCGTTGAATGCCGCACCCGCCCGAAATGGGTCCACACGCCAGCCCGTGAACCCCGGCGTCTGTCTGAATCATAGAGTCATAGGGGGAAAAATTCAGTTGGTTGTGCCTCCCGTTAGCGCCTTAAGAGGGTGCTAATGGGGCGTAAAGCATCTAGTGCCCAGGCGCGGCGATGTTTGCGCCGCTCGCGAAATTAACTAGACATTTTGCGGCAGCGCTAAACACTACCGCCACGATCTCCTGCGCCGGCAGATCGTGACGTCAGTCGAGTGCGCAACGCCCCGGTATCATCCCGGAGCAGATATTGAGTGGCGCCTCCTGCCTTACCGCCTGACGCTAACAACGACAGGTTGAGGAGAGCGAATTGCAGTCATGAAGGGACTGGGGGAGCGCTATTTAAAGGTGACCGCTTCCTGCCTTTTATTGTTGGTGCCATTTTTGAACCACGCATTCTGAGAGAGAGAGAGAGAGACTTCTGGAGAGATTCAACGCTGTGTGAAGGAGTTTTGGGTACTGAGCAGCACTTTGCAGGTTCATTTTGACTTGCCATTCTTTGTATTGATTTAGAAGAGACTTTGGGGACTGCACTCTAAGCTCTTTCCCTGGTACTCTCCATTGTTCTTTCCAGCAGATTTGATGTGCAGGTCTCTCCAGGCAGAGATTCAAGGCTGCAATGAGCAGGATGTGGATTGAAAGCAAGATCAACCCTCCCCTTTAAGAACTGGCTGGCACCATTGTGTCTGTGTTCCATTGCTGACTGACATCACATGAGCTTTGCCAGCGCTCTGAGGTAGCGCCTCGCTCCTCGGCCTTTGCGCCTTAAGACAGGTGTGAAGCGCCTGATTTAGCGCTCCAATCACCTCCAGGGGCGATAAATGTCAAGTTTGCAGTCGGTTACGATAATTAGCGCCAGGCGCTAATCTTTGCGCCCGGCCGATAATTGCGCCCCAAATGGGGCGATACTGAATTTCTCCCCCATAGAGTCATACAGCACAGAAAGAGGCCCTTCGGCCCATCGTGTCCGCGCCGGCCATCAAGCCCTGTCTATTCTAATCCCATTTTCCAGCACTCGGTCCGTAGCCTTGTATGCTATGGCGTTTCAAGTGCTCATCTAAATGCTTCTTGAATGTTGTGAGGGTTCCTGCCTCTACCACCCTTTCAGGCAGTGAGTTCCAGATTCCAACCACCCTCTGGGTGAAAAAGTTTTTCCTCAAATCCCCTCTAAACCTCCTGCCCCTTACCTTGAAACTATGCCCCCTGGTTATTGACCCCTCTACTAAGGGGAAAAGTTCCTTTCTATCTACCCTATCTATGTCCCTCATAATTTTGTACACCTCAATCAGGTCCCCCCTCAGCCTTCTCTGCTCTAAGGAAAACAACCCCAGCCTGTCCAGTCTCTCTTCATAGCTGAAGCGCTCCAGCCCAGGTAACATCCTGGTGAATCTCCTCTGCACCCTCTCCAATGCAATCACATCCTTCCTATAGTGTGGCGACCAGAACTGCACACGGTATTCCAGCTGTGGCCTAACTAGCGTTTTGTACAGCCCCATCTAGGCTTCATATCCCTCAATACCCTTGTCCAGCAACAATCTACCCATCTCAGATTTAACATTAATTGAGCTAGCATCTACTGCTTTTTGTGGGAGAGTTTTCCACAGTTCTACCATAAGAACAGACATAAGAACATAAGACGTAGGAGCAGGAGTCGGTCATTTGGCCCCTCGAGCCTGCTCCGCCATTCAATAAGATCATGGCTGATCTGATCTTAGCCTCAACTCCACTTCCCTGCCCGCTCCCCATAACCCTCGACTCCCTTATCGCTCAAAAATCTGTCTATCTCCACCTTAAATATATTCAATGACCCCGCCTCCACGGCTCCATCATAACCTCCCTGCTCTTATATTCTATGCCTCGGCTAATGAAGGCAAGTATCCTATATGCCTTTTTAACCACCTTATCTACCTGTCCTGTTGCCTTCAGGGATCTGTGGACATACACACCAAGGTCCCTCTGATCCTCTGTCCTTCCTAGGGTCCTACCATTCATTGTGTATTCCCTTGCCTTGTGAACGGGGCAGAGTGGGCAATGGTTGCCCCACACTAGAAAAGCGAAGGCTGAGGGGTGACCTGATAGAGGGATTTTAAGGTTTGATAGGGTAGACGTGGAGAAGATGTTTCCACTTGTGGGGGAGACCAGAACTAGGGGCCATCAATATAAGATAGTCACTAATAAATCCAATGGGGAATTCAGGAGAAACTTCTTTACCCAGAGAGTGGTGAGAATGTGGAACTCGCTACCACAGGGAGTGGTTGAGGCGAATAGCAGAGATGCCTTTAAGGGGAAGCTGGATAAACACATGAGGGAGAAAGGAATAGAGGGTTATGCTGATGGGGTGAGATGAAGAGGGGTGGGAGGAGGCTGGTGTGGAGCAGAAACACCGGCACGGACCAGTTGGGCCCAATGGCCTGTTTCTGTGCTGTCGACTCGTGTAGTTCGATGTACGTCTCCCCTCTCGGGTTGACGAGAGAGGAAGGTGCTCTGAGACAGACGTGTCTATAATACCTTGTGACAGGTTGGCTGCAAATCTCTGATCGATGGAGAAAAGACCTGACTGTAAATTTGAGATGTCAGTCAGCCTCCTTATCAACCGCCACCAGGCTTTTTCCCAGGACCGAGTGCTGCTTTGTGGATCTGGTCGTAATCTTCTTACCTCACTCGAGAACCGCGATGAAACTCCCAGTTTGACTTGCCTCTTCAAAACCTGTTATGGTGAAGCTGTTTTCTGATCTTAATTTGACACGAGCACATTACTGAACCAAGTAACAGCATTTTTTTTAAAGAGTTGTGCGTGTAGCAGTTTGGCCTTCATCTCCTTTTTTTTTAAATATTCATTCTCGGGGTGTGGGCAACGCTGGCAAGGCGATGCCAGGTAAACGTGTCACGCTGTAGTTACAGCCAGTGGGGGCGCTAGGTGTGATTCCAGCGTGACGCGTTTACATAGGCATTTTCCATTTTAAATTTGGAGATAGGAACTTATCATTGGAAATTATTAACTACAGTGGTGTAGTGGTTATATGATTGAACTCGTTACCCAGAGACCTGGACTTAATCATTCGGAGACCGTGAGTTCGAATCCCACCATGGAAGTTTGAGAATTTCAATTCAGTTTTAAAAATCTGGGAATAAAAAGCTGGTCTCATTTATCGCCCATCCCTAGTTGCCCTTGAGAAGGTGGTGGTGGGCCGCCTTCAGAATAAGGGGGCACCCATTTAAATCGGAGATGAGGAGGAATTTCTACTCTCGGAGGGTGGTGAATCTTTGGAATTCTCTTCCCCAGAGAGCTGTGGAGGCGGAGTCATTGAATATATTCAAGGCGGAGATTGACAGTGACATGAATCTTGTCATTCATGTGGAAATGACTGATGAAATAATACTGGGCGGCCTGCTGGTGGCGCTGTCCAGGGAGAGTATAAATACTCGGGCATGGGCCCAGCTTGCGCAGGACATTCTTTAACAGGAACTAGTGAAGGACACAACTGTACCTCCATGTTGAAAAACAGTTGATTAAAGCTTTGTTTAACGCTTAGACCAAGTGCCTAGTAGTTTTCTTACATCAGCCAGATTTTTGAACGATAAGGGAGTCGAGGGTTATGGGGAACGGGCAGGGAAGTGGAGTTGAGGCCAAGATCAGATCAGCAATCATCTTATTGAATGGCGGAGCAGGCTCGAGGGGCCAAATGACCGACTCCTGCTCCTACATCTTATGTTCTTCTTCTTGAACCGCCGGTAGCGGGTTTGATACAACTGCGTGTCTCTCTGGGCCACTTCAGAGTCTGGTTAAGAGTCAGCCAGGTTGGCGTGGGGACTGGAGTCACATATAGGCCCAGACCAGGTAACGGCGGCAGGTTTCCTTCCCGAAAGGACGTTTGTGAACCAGTTGGCTTTTTACGACAATCCGACAGCTTCACTTTTACTGAGACCAGCTTTTTATTCCCAGATTTTTAAAACTGAATTGAAATTCTCAAACTTCCACGGTGGGATTCGAACTCACGGTCTCCGAATTATTAAGTCCTGGTCTCTGGGTAACGAGTTCAATCATATAACCACTACACCACTGTAGTTCATAATTTCCAATGATAAATTCCTATCTCCAAATTTAAAATGGAAAATGCCTATGTAAACGCGTCACGCTGGAATCACACCTAGCGCCACCACTGGTGGGAGGCTGTAACTACAGCGTGACACGTTTACCTGGCAGTTTCCATTATTAATGTAGAAATGAGAGTTTTAGAATGGGTAAGGTTGACAGGAAGTGCGAGCAGGTGTAAGAGGTTGAATGTATTATAGATAGTTGTAGATTTATCTTTGATTTAAATATTTTATTTTATTTTATGGATGGGAGACACCAGGCAGAGAGAGGACACTCGTCTCTGGTCCTTCTGATATTGGAACCGAACAGGACGTGCGTACCGGGAGGGTGGGGGGACGTACTTTCGGCAGCGCCGCGAGGCCCAGTCCGCCCACCCCTCGATCCCGGTTGGCAGAGGACCCCTTCCCTCACCCTAACCCCGGACGAGAGTCTCGACTAGCGGCTCCTGTCGAGGGATCAGAATGTTGCAGGAGGCGCTCTCGAGAAAGAGGTTCAGGACGGGGGGTCGCCAAAGCTAGTTGGACGGTTTCCTGCAGGTTCCGTCACATGACCTCCCGCCTCCAATGCCCCCACCCCCCCCCCCCCCCCCCCCGTGCTCCTGCCATTGGCCGCCGGACACATCCATCCTCCTTCCACGGCCAATCGGAAGGCGAACAGACTCTTCCTTTACCCGATTGGGTGATTCTCGCCTGTCAGTCAAACCGCCTTTTTTCCCGCCTCCGATATTTCTCTAACTAATGAAGAAAAGTGTTCGAACAAAATGAAAATAAAGACGCAATCTTTTTACTCCCGGGTATCTCACCGCACTGCCCCGGAGCCTTGGTCAGACCCCATCTGGATACTGCGTTCAGTCCTGGGCTCCGCTCCTCAGGAAGGATATACTGGCCTCGGAGAGGGAGCGGCGCAGATTCACCAGAATGATACCCGGGGGCTAAAAGGGTTAAATTATGAGGACATGTTGCACAGACTGGGCTTGTATTCCCTCGAGTTTAGAAGATTAAGGGGCGATCTAATCGCGGTGTTTAAGATGATTAAAGGATTTGATCGGGTAGATAGAGAGAAACTATTTCCTCTGGTGGGGGGAGTCCAGAACAAGGGGGCGTCACCTTAAAATTAGAGCCAGGCCGTTCAGGGGTGATGTCAGGAAGTATTTCTTCACACAAAGGGTGGTGGAAATCTGGAACTCTCTCCCCCAAAAAAGCTGTTGAGGCTGGAGGTCAACTGGAAATTTCAAAACTGAGATTGATGGATTTTTGCTGGGTAAGGGTATTAAGGGATACGGAACCAAGGCGGGAAGATGGAGTTAAGGTACAGATCAGCCATGATCTGATTGAATGGCGGAGCAGGCTCGAGGGACTGAATGGCCTCCTCCTGTTCCTCTGTTCCAGGGCTCTCGCAGGAGAGTTGGTCTCCACTCCTTGGCCAAGGGCGCACTTGATTCTGGGCTGTTACCTTTCCTGGCCCTCGACACCTTGGGAGTCCAGGCCCGGGAGTATCTCGCCTGCTGTCACTCGGTGGGCTTCAGGGGCACCTGCAGGCCCCGCAGGGACTGCTGCCGTGTGCCGGTTGCCGAGGGACAAGTTCTCGCCTTATGTAAGACCTGTCGTGATGAAAATCCTCACTGCATGACTCCTGGGTCCGCCTTTTATCATCAGCCTCGACCTCTTCAATCTCATTCCAATTATCGGAGCGACAGAGTGACGTGGGCTCCAGTCACAAGCTGTAATTGTTGCAATTATTGAATGTTAGAGCCTGCGTGTGTGTGTGGTGTGTGTGAGTAGCTGGGTGAGTGAGTGCATGTGTCCGTTATTACACATCTAAAACCTCCGAACCCCTCGATTAGATTCCAGCCTGTAACTCACTCCCGGGTATCTGTTATTCTATATATAAACCCCCCCGAACCCCTCGATTAGATTCCAGCCTGTAACTCATCCCGGGTATCTGTTATTCTATATATAAACCCCCCCGAACCCCTCGATTAGATTCCAGCCTGTAACTCACTCCCGGGTATCTGTTATTCTATATATAAACACCCCCCGAACCCCTCGATTAGATTCCAGCCTGTAACTCACTCCCGGGTATCTGTTATTCTATATATAAACCCCCCCAACCCCTCGATTAGATTCCAGTCTGTAACTCACTCCCGGGTATCTGTTATTCTATATATAAACCCCCCCGAAACCCTCGATTAGATTCCAGCCTGTAACTCACTCCCGGGTATCTGTTATTCTATATATAAACCCCCCGAACCCCTCGATTAGATTCCAGCCTGTAACTCACTCCCGGGTATCTGTTATTCTATATATAAACCCCCCGAACCCCTCGATTAGAGTCCAGCCTGTAACTCACTCCCGGGTATCTGTTATTCTATATATAAACCCCCCCCCCCCGAACCCCTCGATTAGATTCCAGCCTGTAACTCACTCCAGGGTATCTGTTATTCTATATATAAACCTCCCGAACCACTCGATTAGATTCCAGCCTGTAACTCACTCCCGGGTATCTGTTATTCTATATATAAAACCCCCGAACCCCTAGATTAGATTCCAGCCTGTAACTCACTCCCGGGTATCTGTTATTCTATATATAAACCCCCCGAACCCCTCGATTAGATTCCAGCCTGTAACTCACTCCCAGGTATCTGTTATTCTATATAAAACCCCCCGAACCCCTCGATTAGATTCCCGCCTGTAACTCACTCCCGGGTATCTGTTATTCTATATATAAACCCCAGGAACCCCTCGATTAGATTCCAGCCTGTACATCACTCCTGGGTATCTGTTATTCTATATATAAACCCCCCGAACCCCTCGATTAGATTCCAGCCTGTAACTCACTCCCGGGTATCTGTTATTCGATATATAAACCCCCCCGAACCCCTCGATTAGATTCCAGCCTGTAACTCACTCCCGGGTATCCGTTATTCTGTATATAAACCACCGGAACCCCTCGATTAGATTCCAGCCTGTAACTCACTCCCAGGGTATCTGTTATTCTATATATAAACCCCCCGAACCCCTCGATTAGATTCCAGCCTGTAACTCACTCCCGGGTATCCGTTATTCTATATATAAACCCACCGAACCCCTCGATTAGATTCCAGCCTGTAACTCACTCCCGGGTATCTGTTATTCTATATATAAACCCACCGAACCCCTCGATTAGATTCCAGCCTGTAACTCACTCCCGGGTATCTGTTATTCTATATATAAACCCCCCGAACCCCTCGATTAGATTCCAGCCTGTAACTCACTCCCGGGTATCTGTTATTCTATATATAAACCCCCCGAACCCCTCGATTAGATTCCAGCCTGTAACTCACTCCCGGGTATCTGTTATTCTATATATAAACCCACCGAACCCCTCGATTAGATTCCAGCCTGTAACTCACTCCCGGGTATCTGTTATTCTATATATAAACCCCCCGAACCCCTCGATTACATTCCAGCCTGTAACTTACTTCCGGGTATCCGTTATTCTATAGAATACCACCCGAACCCCTCGATTAGATTCCAGCCTGTAACTCACTCCCGGGTATCTGTTATTCTATATATAAACCCCCCGAACCCCTCGATTAGATTCCAGCCTGTAACTCACTCCCGGGTATCTGTTATTCTATATATAAACCCCCGAACCCCTCGATTAGATTCCAGCCTGTAAATCACTCCCAGAGTATCTGTTATTCTATATATAAACTCCCCGAACCCCTCGATTAGATCCCAGCCTGTAACTCACTCCCGGGTATCTGTTATTCTATATATAAACCCCACCGAACCCCTCGATTAGATTCCAGCCTGTAACTCACTCCCGGGTATCTGTTATTCTATGTATAAACCCCGCCCCACCCCCCGGATCCCTCGATTAGATTCCAGCCTGTAAATCACTCCCAGAGTATCTGTTATTCTATATATAAACTCCCCGAACCCCTCGATTAGATCCCAGCCTGTAACTCACTCCCGGGTATCTGTTATTCTATATATAAACCCCACCGAACCCCTCGATTAGATTCCAGCCTGTAACTCACTCCCGGGTATCTGTTATTCTATGTATAAACCCCGCCCCACCCCCCGGATCCCTCGATTAGATTCCAGCCAGTAACTCACTCCTGGGTATCTGTTATTCTATATATAAACCTCCCGAACCCCTCGATTAGATTCCAGCAAGTAACTCACTCCCGGGTATCCGTTATTCTATATATAAACCCCCGAACCCCTCGATTACATTCCAGCCTGTAACTCACTCCCGGGTATCTGTTATTCGATATATAAACCCCCCCGAACCCCTCGATTAGATTCCAGCCTGTAACTCACTCCCGGGTATCCGTTATTCTGTATATAAACCACCGGAACCCCTCGATTAGATTCCAGCCTGTAACTCACTCCCGGGGTATCTGTTATTCTATATATAAACCCCCCGAACCCCCCGATTAGATTCCAGCCTGTAACTCACTCCCGGGTATCCGTTATTCTATATATAAACCCACCGAACCCCTCGATTAGATTCCAGCCTGTAACTCACTCCCGGGTATCTGTTATTCGATATATAAACCCACCGAACCCCTCGATTAGATTCCAGCCTGTAACTCACTCCCGGGTATCTGTTATTCTATATATAAACCCCCCGAACCCCTCGATTAGATTCCAGCCTGTAACTCACTCCCGGGTATCTGTTATTCTATATATAAACCCCCCGAACCCCTCGATTAGATCCCAGCCTGTAACTCACTCCCGGGTATCTGTTATTCTATATATAAAGCCTACCGAACCCCTCGATTAGATTCCAGCCTGTAACTCACTCCCGGGTATCTGTTATTCTATATATAAAACCCCCGAACCCCTTGATTAGATTCCAGCCTGTAACTCACTCCCGGGTATCTGTTATTCTATATATAAACCCCCCGAACCCCTCGATTAGATTCCAGCCTGTAACTCACTCCCGGGTATCTGTTATTCTATATAAAACCCCCCGAACCCCTCGATTAGATTCCCGCCTGTAACTCACTCCCGGGTATCTGTTATTCTATATATAAACCCCAGGAACCCCTCGATTAGATTCCAGCCTGTACATCACTCCTGGGTATCTGTTATTCTATATATAAACCCCCCGAACCCCTCGATTAGATTCCAGCCTGTAACTCACTCCCGGGTATCTGTTATTCGATATATAAACCCCCCCGAACCCCTCGATTAGATTCCAGCCTGTAACTCACTCCCGGGTATCCGTTATTCTGTATATAAACCACCGGAACCCCTCGATTAGATTCCAGCCTGTAACTCACTCCCAGGGTATCTGTTATTCTATATATAAACCCCCCGAACCCCTCGATTAGATTCCAGCCTGTAACTCACTCCCGGGTATCCGTTATTCTATATATAAACCCACCGAACCCCTCGATTAGATTCCAGCCTGTAACTCACTCCCGGGTATCTGTTATTCTATATATAAACCCACCGAACCCCTCGATTAGATTCCAGCCTGTAACTCACTCCCGGGTATCTGTTATTCTATATATAAACCCCCCGAACCCCTCGATTAGATTCCAGCCTGTAACTCACTCCCGGGTATCTGTTATTCTATATATAAACCCCCCGAACCCCTCGATTAGATTCCAGCCTGTAACTCACTCCCGGGTATCTGTTATTCTATATATAAACCCCCCGAACCCCTCGATTACATTCCAGCCTGTAACTTACTTCCGGGTATCCGTTATTCTATAGAATACCACCCGAACCCCTCGATTAGATTCCAGCCTGTAACTCACTCCCGGGTATCTGTTATTCTATATATAAACCCCCCGAACCCCTCGATTAGATTCCAGCCTGTAACTCACTCCCGGGTATCTGTTATTCTATATATAAACCCCCGAACCCCTCGATTAGATTCCAGCCTGTAAATCACTCCCAGAGTATCTGTTATTCTATATATAAACTCCCCGAACCCCTCGATTAGATCCCAGCCTGTAACTCACTCCCGGGTATCTGTTATTCTATATATAAACCCCACCGAACCCCTCGATTAGATTCCAGCCTGTAACTCACTCCCGGGTATCTGTTATTCTATGTATAAACCCCGCCCCACCCCCCCGGATCCCTCGATTAGATTCCAGCCAGTAACTCACTCCTGGGTATCTGTTATTCTATATATAAACCTCCCGAACCCCTCGATTAGATTCCAGCAAGTAACTCACTCCCGGGTATCCGTTATTCTATATATAAACCCCCGAACCCCTCGATTACATTCCAGCCTGTAACTCACTCCCGGGTATCTGTTATTCGATATATAAACCCCCCCGAACCCCTCGATTAGATTCCAGCCTGTAACTCACTCCCGGGTATCCGTTATTCTGTATATAAACCACCGGAACCCCTCGATTAGATTCCAGCCTGTAACTCACTCCCGGGGTATCTGTTATTCTATATATAAACCCCCCGAACCCCTCGATTAGATTCCAGCCTGTAACTCACTCCCGGGTATCCGTTATTCTATATATAAACCCACCGAACCCCTCGATTAGATTCCAGCCTGTAACTCACTCCCGGGTATCTGTTATTCTATATATAAACCCCCCGAACCCCTCGATTAGATTCCAGCCTGTAACTCACTCCCGGGTATCTGTTATTCTATATATAAACCCCCCGAACCCCTCGATTAGATCCCAGCCTGTAACTCACTCCCGGGTATCTGTTATTCTATATATAAAGCCTACCGAACCCCTCGATTAGATTCCAGCCTGTAACTCACTCCCGGGTATCTGTTATTCTATATATAAACCCACCGAACCCCTCGATTAGATTCCAGCCTGTAACTCACTCCCGGGTATCTGTTATTCTATATATAAACCCCAGGAACCCCTCGATTAGATTCCAGCCTGTACATCACTCCTGGGTATCTGTTATTCTATATATAAACCCCCCGAACCCCTCGATTAGATTCCAGCCTGTAACTCACTCCCGGGTATCTGTTATTCGATATATAAACCCCCCCGAACCCCTCGATTAGATTCCAGCCTGTAACTCACTCCCGGGTATCCGTTATTCTGTATATAAACCACCGGAACCCCTCGATTAGATTCCAGCCTGTAACTCACTCCCAGGGTATCTGTTATTCTATATATAAACCCCCCGAACCCCTCGATTAGATTCCAGCCTGTAACTCACTCCCGGGTATCCGTTATTCTATATATAAACCCACCGAACCCCTCGATTAGATTCCAGCCTGTAACTCACTCCCGGGTATCTGTTATTCTATATATAAACCCCCCGAACCCCTCGATTAGATTCCAGCCTGTAACTCACTCCCGGGTATCTGTTATTCTATATATAAACCCCCCCGAACCCCTCGATTAGATTCCAGCCTGTAACTCACTCCCGGGTATCTGTTATTCTATATATAAACCCCCCGAACCCCTCGATTACATTCCAGCCTGTAACTTACTTCCGGGTATCCGTTATTCTATAGAATACCACCCGAACCCCTCGATTAGATTCCAGCCTGTAACTCACTCCCGGGTATCTGTTATTCTATATATAAACCCCCCGAACCCCTCGATTAGATTCCAGCCTGTAACTCACTCCCGGGTATCTGTTATTCTATATATAAACCCCCGAACCCCTCGATTAGATTCCAGCCTGTAAATCACTCCCAGAGTATCTGTTATTCTATATATAAACTCCCCGAACCCCTCGATTAGATCCCAGCCTGTAACTCACTCCCGGGTATCTGTTATTCTATATATAAACCCCACCGAACCCCTCGATTAGATTCCAGCCTGTAACTCACTCCCGGGTATCTGTTATTCTATGTATAAACCCCGCCCCACCCCCCGGATCCCTCGATTAGATTCCAGCCAGTAACTCACTCCTGGGTATCTGTTATTCTATATATAAACCTCCCGAACCCCTCGATTAGATTCCAGCAAGTAACTCACTCCCGGGTATCCGTTATTCTATATATAAACCCCCGAACCCCTCGATTACATTCCAGCCTGTAACTCACTCCCGGGTATCTGTTATTCGATATATAAACCCCCCCGAACCCCTCGATTAGATTCCAGCCTGTAACTCACTCCCGGGTATCCGTTATTCTGTATATAAACCACCGGAACCCCTCGATTAGATTCCAGCCTGTAACTCACTCCCGGGGTATCTGTTATTCTATATATAAACCCCCCGAACCCCTCGATTAGATTCCAGCCTGTAACTCACTCCCGGGTATCCGTTATTCTATATATAAACCCACCGAACCCCTCGATTAGATTCCAGCCTGTAACTCACTCCCGGGTATCTGTTATTCTATATATAAACCCCCCGAACCCCTCGATTAGATTCCAGCCTGTAACTCACTCCCGGGTATCTGTTATT